>CM042997.1:167127-217127 GCA_023678885.1 Pogostemon cablin
TGAAGAAAATATGCATCATGATGAAGGAAATATACATCATGAAGAAGAAAATATGCATCATGCTGAAGAAAATGATCATCATGATGAAGAAAATATGCATAATGATAAAGGACATGACATCATGATGAAGGAGATGAGAATCACGATGAAGGAAATTAGCATCATGATGAAGAAAATGAGCGTCTTGACGAAGAAAATTAGCATTATGATGAAGAAAATATGCATCATGATGAAGAGAATGCGCATCATTATGAAGAGAATGAGCATCATGATGAAGAAAATGAGCATCATGATGAAGAAAGCAAGCATCATGATGAAGAAAATATGCATCGTGATGAAGAAAATGAACATCATGATGAAGAAAATGAGCATCATGATGAAGGTAAAGAACATCATGATGAAGAAAAAGAGCATCCTAATGAAGGAAATGAGTATCATGATGATGGAAATATGCATCATGATGAAGAAAATATGCATCATGATGAAGAAAATGAGCGTCATGATGAAGAAAATATGCATCATGATAAAGAAATATGAGCATCATGATGAAGGAAATGAGCATCATGATGAAGGAAATTATTGGCGTTTGGATCTTTTAGTTAACATGAACCGTTAGGGTTCCATGCAACTCTACAGAAGCGGAAGCATAAGTGTAAAATCAAAGTATTTTAGATTTTAAAAATTTTGTGAAATTGATGGATAGAAACTGTAAATGACTTTCGGTCTTCTGTTGTATTCCTAAGCCACGTCTTGATGTTGTGTGGGCAACGATTACAAGATAAACTTAACTGCAGTTAAAACCCCTCTTTCACGTGTTTGAGCGTGTGAAGTATATCTAGACTACTAAGATTGCTATTATTGTTGGCAATTGGATCATGTGGTTCAAACGTGATCCGTTTAGGACTTCAGGCAAACAATCACAGCGGGAAGCAAAAATAATGTTTACGTACTTCTGGGTTGATGTAGAGGATGAATCGCTGCAGAGAACTACCTCTGATTGATCTTCTATGTATGTCCCTAAGTGTGATCCTGCTGTTGTGTGGGCAACAGTCTGCAGGATCTCTCAAATCTTTTTCTTTCCCTTCTCATGTCAAAAGAGGCGCAGGAGAAAAACTTAGGTTTCCAAGGACTGAGTTAACTTATATACTGGGCTACAGCAGGGATCAGGAGGAGAATTGGAGTTGGGCCCTCCATTGGATTAAATATCCAAGCTTAGCCCAAAGCTTATATTTAATCCAATAATAATAATAAAGTCCACTAAATTATTATTATTGCACTACCCACTCCAACCCAAAATTACGTTTGGGCTCCTTCTTATTATGAGCCGGAAGTCTCCCCATGTTTAAGAATACCAATGCCCATTAAAATTAGTTACTGACAACTCAAATTAATTAATATCTTATCCGAGAGTAGTAGTACCACTCAACCTTATTATCATGCCGGAGATTAATCCACTTGCAAGATTTACATGATAAACCTTATGAGCTCCTCAAGGGGACATCATCAACCTATGTCGGACATGAATTTCTTCTACAATCAACAGCACACCATAGATACAACACTATTTCCCAATCTCACCGAGTTTGTTGATTTAATACTTATAAATCTCACCATTGATGAATCAAAGAAATACATACTGCTTACGTGTCGAGGTTATTGTTAGGGATTAAGAGCACGAATTGTTGGATTGTATACTAAAAGTCTAGCTTTTTGTATGAACAATATTGTAACAATTAATTTGAAATGAGAATCATATGATCAAATGATTGCATCTTATAATTTATTTATATGTTCGATGCAATAGTCCACTTACTTTATACTATAGATAATATGTTGTGCGACAATACGCGGAAGATCATATTATCGGTTTCCTTATAAAGTATAAATGATGCTCACAACCGAGATAGACGGGGACTCTCTATCGGGATGGTTGTAGTGTGGTTTGGTATTAGCTTGTCTTGGCTATAGAATCACATTAGTGCACTTGTGTGTATTGAGCAGGACCGCTTGAGATCGTTCGACTTATACTGACTTATAGGAGAACTTGATCTCAGTTATTATGGAAGTTCGTGCTCTTAATCCCTATACAATAACCTCGACACGTAGGGCAATATGTATTTCTTTGATTCATCAATGGGTGAGATTTACATGTAATTAAATCAACAAACTCGATGAGTTGGGAAGTAGTGCTGTCTCTATGGTGTGCTGTTGATTGTAGAAGGAATCCGTGTCCGTCATAGGTTGATGATGTCCCCTTGAGGAGCTCATAAGGATTATCATGTAAACCCTGCAGGTGGAATTTATTCCGGCATGATAATGAGGTTGAGTGGTACTACTCTTGGATGAAATATTAATTAATTGGGTTGTCAGTAACTTAATTAATTAATGGACATTGTATATCTTAAACATGGGGAGACCAATGGACTTATAATAAGAAGGAGCCCAAAACATAATTTTGGTATGGTAGTGCAATAATAATATTTTAGTGGAATATATTATTATTATTGGACTTAAGTATAAGCTTTGGGCTAAGCTTGGATACTTAAGCCCAATGGAGGCTCAACCCAATTTCTCCTCCTGGTCCCTGCTGTAGCCCATGTATATAAGTCACCTCAGCTTATCTAGAACCCTAATCTAATTGATTATTCACGTGTGATGAGGGTTGAGAACAGATTGAGGAGGTATCGTAGATCGTCGCCCACACGACGTCGAGATCGGACTTGGGACATACAGCAGAAGATCAGAGGTAGTTTGCTGCTGCTGTCTGTGACATTGCGAAATTTGTATAAATTTTTACAGTGCTCAGAATTTGATGATCAATATACTGACGGAAAGCCGTCGAAGAGAGGATCGTCTGAACATAAAGATCACTCAATTCCGATATCAAACGAGGAAGTTATGGCCATTCTCGTAGGACTGCGCAGGCTGCCTGCGAGAATTAATCTTCATCAACATACCCTGGTGAACGGTAATCGTTTCTATGATTTATTGCTTCCGCTGTGTTAAAAACGCATGGTATGCTAACGGTTCACGTTAACCAAATGATCGAACGCCAACAATTGGTATCAGAACTTCGGTTTCGTGGTGAAGCGTGACACGTTAGACTAGGGTTTATGTGGTTAATTTTTCGAAATTAGGATCGCATGTTTAGGGTTTTAGTTTTACTGCGCAAACCATGAATATTCCTATGTGAAATATACCCTATATCATATCTGTTCGTTGATGGTTGTGTGTGAGAGGATTCGACGAAAACTGTTCGTCAATTTCACATGGAAGGAAGAAATTGAGAGAAAATCCAGCGCAGTGATATTGCAGAGGCAATAACCAGAGTTTCAACCATCGGATCAGGCTGAATTTTGGTCAGCACGTTCGGATTTTGTGGATGTACATTCTGAACGGTGAAGATCGTATTTGGAGCTTTGCGTTGTCGGGTATACGCCGAAAACATAAGCAATTTTTTGGGCGATTCTGTTCTGCGCAGTCGAGGGAAAAGAGTTGTTTCTCACAATCTAACCGTTGGATCGACCTCTAATTTGGACAGCATGTTCAAAACTCACAGGCGTAGATTCTGGACGGTGGAGATTGGATTCCCAGGTTCCTAAAGTTGCGAACCCTGAATGACAATTGGTGTAGTTTGATGTTGCGCGTTGGGCTGAACTTGGTTCCGTGCAAGTAGGCCCTTGGACGAGCGGATCTGCATCAGGTTCGATCGATGCTGCACCAGGTTTGAACGGATTTGCATCAGGTTCGATTGGTCTGCATCAGGTTCGATCGATGCTGCACCAGGTTCGAGCGGATTTGCATCAGGTTCGATTGGTCTGCATCAGGTTCGATCAATGCTGCACCAGGTTCGAGCGGATTCACATCAGGTTCGATTGGTCTGCGTCAGGTTTGATCGACTCTGCACCAGGTTCGAGCGGGTTTTCATCAAGTTCGACTGGTCTGCATCAGGTTCCGCGTGAGTCTTCACAATATGATCGGGCAGGATGCCAGAGTGGTGGAGCAAGCTGCGGGGAGGTCGATCCCCATCGCAGTTGTCCGCATTCGTGATTGGTGGCGAACAATCGAATTCGCTGTTATATAACTGTTATAATTGATTTATTAATTGATTATTGTTATATATGTATGCATGATTCTCTATGATTTATTGCCTTAAATAGAAGCATGCTAGATTGCGTATTATATTTGGTATATTATATGCATGTATGTTGGAGTGTTGATCAAGTCAACTTATTTTTGGCAATTTATTTCCTTATATATAACTGCTATAATTGTTTTATTGGTCAATTATTGTTATATATTTGGAAGTATGAGCATGCTAGGTTGCGTATTTTATTTTTAAATATTATATGCATGTAAAAACCCTCGGTGTTGAATAACTAAGTGGGAGAGGGGATTGGTAAAAATTCCTGCGGCCTCCATTATTGGTTTGTTAGCAATGTGAATAAACTTGCGCGTCGGCATTAGAGCCTTCCTCCCCATCGGATGAGTTTATTCATGGATTGCTGGGACAGACTTCTTTAAATAATTATGTTTGTAATGTGATGCATATGAACTTGCGCGTTGGCATAGACCTTCCTCCCTATCGGATGAGTTCATGTGCGGATCACTGTACAGACTTATAATTGATGACTGTAGGAAGTTATCCGAGCGCGTGTGTACTTCTCCATCTGTAAGGCACATAAGCTTGGGCCGCGGACTTGGAGTCAAATAATGGTGTACACTTAGGTGTAAATAATAAGTATCCTCCCCATCGGAGTCACTGCTTTTATTTGCATGGCTAAAGAGGAACCAACTATTAATTATTTTGTCATAAAGTTAGGTTGA
Organism: Pogostemon cablin; assembly: GCA_023678885.1. Taxonomy (NCBI): domain Eukaryota; kingdom Viridiplantae; phylum Streptophyta; class Magnoliopsida; order Lamiales; family Lamiaceae; genus Pogostemon; species Pogostemon cablin. The sequence continues at coordinate 171,955 of CM042997.1, forward strand.
CAAATGAAATTAATGGGTAAAACCTTCTCTTATAAATGTTCGGGTTTGTAAACGTCCACACTATCGCGGCTTGCAGATTCACGGTGCTTGAGATGTCGGTGAATTTTATTTTTATATTGTTTTGAGGGAATCAATATAAAAGGATAAAATTTGAAGTTTTGATCGGTATATTTATTTGTGATTCTCTGATTTTCAAATGGTTTTATCTCACTTATTATTAACTAAAAGAAATTATATTTACTTGCCCAAATTAGATGATTAGAAAAGAATCTTGGTTATGAATTTTACTGCTTAAGAAAATACATGTGTGTTCTCACAAAGGACGTCTCATGATGCCTATTAAAGTCTCTAGTGAAGAGATGAGAGGTTCATAGAAATATGATGGTCTCATGTAACTCTTCGGATACTTGAGTAATTTAAAAGGCGGTAGGTCATGATTGAATTTGATGAATGAATCGGAAATACATGGAATAGAAGTTGAAGGGGAAACCTAAGTCAATTTTATTCTTCATAATTGCCTAGATGTTCTGAGTAAGTTTCTCATGAATTACAAGAGGTTGTATATGGTGGGAAACTTCTGACAAAACATGTGGTAAAGGAAATTCAATTTCATAAAAGGAGTGAACAAGGATAGAATCTTACTTACTAGTTGTTTAAACATGATTAGTGATGGCATCTACTGACACGAAGTGTGTAGATACTGGAATCACTAAATGTTCATTACTAAGTGAGGATAAGATTGTTATGACATGGGTAAAACTACAAGACTAGTGGCTATTGCAGTGGGAGTTGTTTATTTATCTTACGATATGAATAAACGTTTGATTTTGTAAAATTGTCTTTACTTACGTTTCATAGAAAGAATTTGATTTTGGTTTCTATGCATTAATAGATGGATACTCCATTTCATTTAAATGACATGGTCATTATAATGAAGGATAGAGTTGTAATCTGTTATGGTACGTTGATGGACAATTTGTATACTCTTAAATCATGTATATTCCACAGATGCAACAAATAGTAATTAATAATGCATCTTCTGATCTTAGTAAGAGAAAGTAACCTTCGGAGATGAACTAAACATGCATTTGGAGTCTAAGACTAGATCATTTTACTTGAGTAGGACTCAAAAGTTGATAACAGATGGACCGTAAGGTTTATCTGAAGCGGAAACTATCGGACTTGCGAGTCTTACTTGGAAGTAAAAATGATTAATTACCTTTTCAAGGTAAAAGGGTGTAGAGCCAAAGATATATATGTTGGAATTGGTTCATTCTGATTCAAGCGGGCCTAATATTATCTAGGCGAGAGGTGGTTATGAATAATCGAAGATTATTCTAGATACTGATATATTTATTTGATGCACTGCATGTCTAAATTCTTTGATTTATTCAAGAATTACAAGGTTGGTACAGTAAAGCATCATGGAAAATATATCAAGTAATGACGATTTAATCGTCATTACGAGTACCTCATAGGATAATTAGGAACTATTAATCAGAGGTTGAGATTAAATCTCAAGTGGTCTACACTGGGCATGCCCCAGCTGAATGGTGTGGTGGATAGAAGGAATAAGACTCTTATGGTAATGATTAGATAGATGATGAATTATTTGGAATTACTTAATTCATTTTATGGATAAGCCCTAGAAACAGTAATTCATTTGAATGTTTGTCTGTTTGTGGGATATGCTATAAAAATGAAGGTGATTTATTTAGTCTAAAAGATCGAAGGGTGATTGTTAACACAAACACTAGATTTTTGGAAAGGGACTATGTAATAAATCACAAACCCATGTATGAGTTGTTCTAAAGGTAGTGAGAAGAAAACACAAAGTATAAGTACCAAGTGTACAAGAGGATATACCACAAGGTAAACTGCAATGCGTGTCACGTCTGATACACAATTACATGTAGTGCCTTATCGCAGTGAGAGGATTATTCGACAACCCGTGAGATACATGTTTCGGGAAAGTCGTAAGACTTGATCCCTAGTAAACATGGTATTATCCAGGGATACGACGTTGCACTACAAAATTAAAATGCGGAATCTTAGTAAGTGCAATGAATATTAAAATAGAATCGATGGATTTTAAATTAGGTCTGGATGCTTGTTGAACCGCTAAATGGCGTAAAAGCCATTAGAAGCGGGCATGCAAGAATAAAAGAGGATCATAGAATAAGGTGAAAACCTTGGAAGCAAGCTTGTTGCGAAAAGGTATACTCAGAAAGAAAGGGTTCGATTATGAGAAAACCTGTTCACCGGTAGCTATGCCTAAGTTGATCCGGACTCTTTTATTTGTTGCTACTCATATGAAATATGAGGGATAACAAATAGATGTCGAGACAGCTTTCCTGATTGGAAGTCTTAAGGGAAACATCTATGTGAAGCAACCAGAGTGATTCATTGTAAAGAGCTAAGAGCATTGTGATAGTGAGCTTAAAAGTGTCCATTAATGGACTAAAACAAGCTTCAAGATCATGAAACATCCGTTTTGATGAGGTAATCCAGTGACATGGATCTAATCAATGATCGGATGGGTCTTGTGTATTGAAAAGAGTGATGGAAACGTGGTGGTATTTCTTGTACTATACGTAGATAGTATCTTGCTCATTGGAGACAATGAAAGAGTATTTTCGGGCGTATGGGTATGGTTGATAAAGCGGTATGAGATGAAGGACTTAAGAAGAGCAAAAATATCCTTTTGATCACGGTAATACGGATCACAAGAAAGGATGTTATGCTTATCTCAAGTTTCATATAATGATACGATCCTTACTCGTTTAGCATGTGAATTTATCTAAGTGAATGTGTCTTGTGACACAAAAGTAGATAAAGAAGATGAAAGCGGTTCCTTATGCTTCGGCAAATGAGGAAGCTTAATCTAAGGAATGTTATGCACGAGATTGGATATCTGTTTTGCCGATGGCATGAACATTGGGTATCAACGTAACCCGGAACAAGAATGATGAACTGTGGTAAGACATATACTTATGTACCTGAAAAGGACTAGAAACTATATGTAGGCTTACCGAACAGATTCACTGATTCTTATGGGTTACATAGATTCAGATTTTTCAAATCAGATAGGGACGACAGTAAATCTACCTCAAAGGTTATGCGTTTAATTTTAGGAAGTTGAGTCATAATGTGGAGGAGTGTTATATAGAAATATATTTCAGACTCCGGACTCCATCATGGAAAGATGATAAATTGGAGCCTATGAGGCAGCCAAAGTATCTGTATGACTCTAGAAACTTCAAGATGGACTTCGAAGTGTTTCTAAGTTTTTCCAAGGATATCACAATTTATATTGATGATATTGGTGCAGTTGCAAACTTGAAGGAATCACGAGCCCATAAAGCAATTAAACACATGGAGTGCAAGTACCACCTATTACGAGAAATCGTATGATGAGGGGAAGGTTGTTGTCGCCTAGATTGCATCGGATGACGACCTAGTAAATCCATTTACAAGGACCTTAAGGAGAGAGCTTTTGATGGTCATGTAGTGGGAGTGGAAATCAGATGTATGGCAGAAGACATGACAATAGTGTTTTAGTATAAGTGGGGAGATTGTTGGATTGTATACTAAAAGTCTAGCTTTTTGTATGAACAATATTGTAACAATTAATTTGAAATGAGAATCATATGATCAAATGATTGCATCTTATAATTTATTTATATGTTCGATGCAATAGTCCACTTACTTTATACTATAGATAATATGTTGTGCGACAACACGCGGAAGATCATATTATCGGTTTCCTTATAAAGTATAAACTGATGCTCACAACCGAGATAGACGGGGACTCTCTATCGGGATGGTTGTAGTGTGGTTTGGTATTAGCTTGTCTTGGCTATAGAATCACATTAGTGCACTTGTGTGTATTGAGCAGGACCGCTTGAGATCGTTCGACTTATACTGACTTATAGGAGAACTTGATCTCAGTTATTATGGAAGTTCGTGCTCTTAATCCCTATACAATAACCTCGACACGTAGGGCAATATGTATTTCTTTGATTCATCAATGGGTGAGATTTACATGTAATTAAATCAACAAACTCGATGAGTTGGGAAGTAGTGCTGTCTCTATGGTGTGCTGTTGATTGTAGAAGGAATCCGTGTCCGTCATAGGTTGATGATGTCCCTTGAGGAGCTCATAAGGATTATCATGTAAACCCTGCAGGTGGAATTTATTCCGGCATGATAATGAGGTTGAGTGGTACTACTCTTGGATGAAATATTAATTAATTGGGTTGTCAGTAACTTAATTAATTAATGGACATTGTATATCTTAAACATGGGGAGACCAATGGACTTATAATAAGAAGGAGCCCAAAACATAATTTTGGTACGGTAGTGCAATAATAATATTTTAGTGGAATATATTATTATTATTGGACTTAAGTATAAGCTTTGGGCTAAGCTTGGATACTTAAGCCCAATGGAGGCCCAACCCAATTTCTCCTCCTGGTCCCTGCTGTAGCTCATGTATATAAGTCACTTCAGCTTATCTAGAGCCCTAATCTAATTGATTATTCACGTGTGATGAGGGTTGAGAGTAGATTGAGGAGGTCTCGTAGATCGTCGCCCACACGACGTCGAGATCGGACTTGGGACATACAGCAGAAGATCAGAAGGTAGTTTGCTGCTGCTGTCTGCGACCTTGCGAAATTTGTATAAATTCGTATATTGCTCAGAATTTGATGATCAATATACTGACAGAAAGCCATCGAAGAGAGGATCGTCTGAACACAAAGATCACTCAATTCCGATATCAGACGAGGAAGTTATGGCCATTCTTGTGGGACTGCGCAGGCTGCCTGCGAGAATTAATCTTCATCAACATACCCTGGTGAACGGTAATCGTTTCTATGATTTATTGCTTCCGCTGTGTTAGAAACGCATGGTATGCTAACGGTTCACGTTAACCAAACTATCGAACGCTAATAATTTCCATAATAACAGAGATCAAGTTCTACTATATAGTCAGTATAAGACGAACGATCTCAGGCGATCCTACTCAATATGCACAAAGCATACTAATGTGATTTTATAGTCAAGACAAACTATTACCAAATCACACTACAACCATACCGGTAGAGAGTCCCCATCTATCTCGGTTGTGAGCATCTATTTATACTTTATAAGGAAACTGATAATATGATCTTCCGCGTGTTGTCGCACAACATATTATCTACAGTATAAAGTAAATGGACTATTGCACCGTGCATATAAATAAATTATAAGATGCAATCATTTGATCATATGATTCTCTTTTCAAATATTGTTATAAAATTGTTCATACTGAAGCTAGACTTTTAGTATACAACCCAACAATTATATAGGCTACAACGGGGACCAGGAGGAGAAAATTAGGGTTTGGGCCACCCATTGGGCTTAAGCATCCAAGTTTAGCCCAAAACTTATACTTAAGTCCAATAATAATAAATCATTCCACTAAAGAAATATTATTGCACTGCCACCACCCTAATCCCAAATTACGTTTTTGAGCTCCTTCTTATTATGAGCCCGTTACTCTCCCAGGTTTTAAGATTCAATGCCCATTAATGAATTAAGTTACTGACAACTCCATTAATTAATATAATTATTAAGAGTAGTACCACTCAACCTTATTATCATGTCAGAATAAATCTACCTGCAGGGTTTACATGATAATCATTATGAGCTTCTCAAGGGGACATCATCAACCAGTTTTGTTAGGACACGGATTCCTTCTACAATCAACAACACACCATAGAGACAGCACCATCTCCTAACTCATCAAGCATATTGATTTAACAATTAAATCTCACCCATTGATGAAATAAAGAAATAAATACTGACTTATGTGTCGAGGTTAATGTATAGGGATTAAGACTACGAAAATCCATAATAACAGAGATCAAGTTCTATTATATAGTCAGTGTAAACCGAATGATCTTAACAACGGTCCTATTCAATACACCCAAAGCGCACTAGTGCAATTTTATAGTCAAGACAAACTAATGCCAAATCACACTACAACCATACCGATAGATAGTCCCCTTCAATCTCGGTTGTGAGTATCTATTTATACTTTATAAGGAGCCGATAATATGATCTTTCGTGTGACGCCGCACACCATATTATCTACAGTATAAAGTAAATGAAATTTTACAATAATAAATAATTGCAAACGTTTGACCACATGATTCTCATTCCAAATATTGTCAAAACATTGTTCATACCAAAAGCAAGACTTTTAGTATACAATCTAATAGTTCTGGATTACCTTGATACTCACTGACTATGCCTTTGGCAAAATAGATATCTAATCTCATGTATAGCATTCCATAGATTTAGCTTCCTTATGTCCGAAGCATAGGGAACCGCCTTTATCTATTTTATCTTCTTTTGTGTCTTAAGAGACAAATCCTTAGATAAAGTCACATGCTAAAATGAGCAAGGATTGTATCATTTCATGAAGCTTGAGACAAGCACAACATCCTATCTTGTGATCATTATTACTATGATCGCAAGGATATACTTTACATCTCTTAAGTCCTTCATTTCACACTGCTTTATTAACCATGCCCATACGCTCGATAATATTCTTTCATTGTCTCCAATGAGCAAGATATTATCTACGTACATACAAGAAATACCACCACATTTCCGTTACTCTTTTCAACACACAAGATCCATCCGAACATTGATTAAATCCTTATGACTGGATTTCCTTATTAAAATGGATAATCTTGAAGCTTGCTTTAGTCCATTAATGGATACTTTTGAGCTTTCATTCAAAATGTTCTTAGCCTTTGCAACGAATCACTCTGGTTGCTTCAGAAAGATGTTTTTCTCAAGACTTCCAATCAGGAAAGCTGTCTTGACATCTATTTGATTTACCTCATAATTAATATGAGCAGCAATAAAAGAATCCGGATCGACATAATGTGATCGATCCTCTTTTAATTTTTTGTAGAGCCACACATCCAATGGCTTTTATACCATTTAATGGTTCTACAAGCTTCCAGAGTTGATTTAGAATCCATTGCAACTTGATAAGATGCTGCATTTTGATCTTGTAGTGCTTCGTCGTGTCCATGGGCCGATTTTATATTTACTAGGGACCAAGTCTCACGACTCTCCCAAAACATAAATCTTTTTGGTTGTGAAACAAACCTCCTACTACGACAAGGCACTACATGCAATTGTGTATCAGATGTGACAGGTGATACAATTTACTTGTGGTATATCATCTTGTAGTCTTGGTACTAAAATTTGTGTTTACCTTCTCATACTTTTTGAACAACTTATACATGAATTTGTAATTTATTACATAGTCCTTTCCAAAATCTAGTGTTCGTGTTAACAATCATTTTCTGATCCTTTTGGACTATTAAATAAACCACCCTTCATTTTTCTAGGATATCCAATAAACATCAATTCGACATGTTGTTCTAGGGCTTACCTATAAAATGAATTTAGTAATTCAAATAACTCATAATCCATCTATCTTTTCCATAAGAGTCTTATTCTTTTTTTCACCACACCATACAGCTGAGGTATGCCCGATGTAGACAACTTGGGATTCAATCCTAACTTCTGATTAATAGCTTCTAACTATCCTAAGAGGTACTCGCCATCACGACTAAATTATAATGACTTGATATATTTTTCATGACGCTTCACCGCATCAGTCATGTACTTCTTGAATTTAATCATTGTACTCAGACTTGCAGTGCATCAAATAAATATATCTTGTTTCTAGAATAATCGTCAAACAAAATGATGAACATTCATAACCACCTCTCGACAGGATAATCTTAGGATTGCATAAATCAGAATGAACTATTTTCAACATATCTTGTTGAATTGTATACTAAAAGTCTAGCTTTAGTATGAACAATGTTATAACAATTTATTTGGAATGAGAATCATATGATTAAATGATTGCGTCTTATAATTTATTTATATGTTCGATGCAATAGTCCACTTACTTTATACTGTAGATAATATGTTGTCCGACAACACGCGAAAGATCATATTATCAGTTTTTTATAAAGTATAAACAGACACTCACAACCAGATAGACGGGGACTCTCTATCAGGATGGTTGTAGTGTGATTTGGTATTAGTTTCTCTTGACTATAGAATCACATTAGTGCACTTTGTGTGTATTGAGCAGGACCGCTTGAGATCGTTCGACTTATACTGACTTATAGAAGAACTTGATCTTTGTTATTATGGATGTTCGTGCTCTTAATCCCTATACAATAACCTCGACACGTAGGGCAGTATGTATTTCTTTGATTCATCAATGGATGAGATTTACATGTAATTAAATCAACAAACTCGGTGAGTTGGGAAGTAGTGATGTCTCTATGGTGTGTTGTTGATTGTAGAAGGAATCCGTGTCCGATAAAGGTTGATGATGTCCCCTTGAGGAGCTCATTAGGATATCATGTAAACCCTGCAGGTGGATTTATTCCGGCATGATAATGAGGTTGAGTGGTACTACTCTCGGATGAGATATTAATTATTGGAGTTGTCAGTAACTTAATTAATTAATGGGCATTGTATACCTTAAACATGGGGAGACTAATGTGCTCATGATAAGAAGGAGCCCATAACATAATTATGGGATTAGAACGGTAGTGCAGTAATAATATTTTAGTGGTATATATTATTATTATTATTATTGGACTTAAGTATAAGCTTTGGGCTAAGCTTGGATACTTAAGCCCAATGGAGGCCCCGCTCAAATTTCTCCTCCTGGTCCCTGCTGTAGCCCATATATAAGTCATCTCAACTGTTCTAACCTAGATAAGACACGCCTAACACATGAATAGAGTAGACAGAACAGCAAATTAAGAAGATCTTGAGGATCGTCGCCCACACTACGTCGAGATTGGACTTGGGAATACATCAGAAGATCAAGAGGTCATTTGTTGCTGCTATTAGCCAACTTGCATGATTTTTATAAAATCGTATAGACCTCAGAATTCAATGTGTGATATACTGATAGAAAGCCATGGAAGAAAGAATCATTTTGGAATGTAGATCACTCAAATCTGATATTGGATGAGAGAATTATGCCCAAAACGGTGAGGCTATATAGGATGCCAGCGAGAATTCATCTTCTCCAACATACCCTGGTGAAAAATAATATGTTTCTTGTTTTCTTGCTTCCGCTAACTGTTAGAAATGTTTGGAACCCTAACGGTTCACGTTAACCAAATGATCAAATGCCAAAAATCTTTTCATGGCTCTATACCCCTTTGCCTTGAAAAGGCAATTAATCATTTTCACTTCCAAGTAAGACTCACTAGTTCGATAGTTTCCACTCCCAATAAACCTTACGGTCCATCGGCTATCAACTTAGAATGGTACTTAAGTAATATGATCTAGTTTTAGATCTTAAAAGTATGTTTGGTTCATTTCTGAAGGTTCCTTTCTCTTACTAACATTAAAAGATGCATTATTAATTACTATTTGTTGCATCCATGGGATTAACATGATTTAAGAGTGTACAAATTATCACCCTCGTACCATAACAGATTATAGCTCTATTCTTTATTATAATGACCATGTCATTTAAATGAAATAGAGTATCCATCCGTAAATTCATAGAAACCGAAATAAAATTCTTTCTATGAAAACGTACGTAAAGTCAATTTCTCTTAGTCAAACATTTATTCATATCATAAGATAAATAAATAATTCCCACTGCAACAGCCACTACTTTCGTAGCTTACCCATGTACTTAATTATCTAATCATCACTATGTTTAAAACATTTAATGATTCCGGTACCTACACACAACGTGTCAGTAAACGCCATCATTAATCATGTTTCAACAATAAGTAAATAAGATACTTCCCTTGTTCACTTATTGATGAAATTGGTTTTCCTCGCCACACATTTTGTTAGAAGTTTCCCACCATATATAACTTATTGTAATTCAGGTGAAACTTGCTAAAAACGTTTAGGCAAACTATGAAAAACAAATTGAGCTAGGTTTCCCCTTCAATTTCTATTCCAAGTATTTCCAACTCATTCATCAAGTTAACCATGACCTCTTGTCTTTCAAATTATTCAAGTATCCAAAGAGTCGCATTAGACCATTATATTTCTATGAACCTCTCACCTCTTTTCTAAAGACTTAAATAGGCATCTGAAGGCGTCCTAAGTGAGAACACATTTTATTTTCCTTAGCAGTAATAATTAAAACCAAGATTCTTTTCTAATCATTTATTATGGACCAGTGAATATTATTTCCTTTAGTTAACAATAAGCGAAATAAACTATTCAAAAATTCAGAGAATCAAATAAATAAATACGACGATCAAACTCTTCGAATTTAAATTTTATATTAATTTTATTAATAAACAATATAAAATAAATTTACCGACATCTTAAGCACCGTGAATTTGTGTGCCACGTTAGTGTGGACGTATATGATTAGAGCTATTTTCACCTACATTTTAGTGTCTTTTTATATGTGTTTTCGTATGATTTTATCCGTATTTTATATCTTATTTGGTTGTGTTTTGTATTTTTATTGAAATGTGTGTGAATGAGCCTAAACATGATAAGAAAGATGTAGGAAAAAATGGATCTCAATTCGGAGTTGAAACGAGGGAGAACGAGCCAAAACAGTGAAGAAATGCAGGAGCCAGCACCAACACGAGCCGTGTAGCCAACACGGCCCTGTAAGAGTTGGCCGTGCGGTGACATCTAGTCATTCAACACGGGCAACTTCTGGTCGTGTCCAGTTGCACGAGTCGAGTTGGGAGCACGAGCCGTGTAGCCAACACGGCCCTGTAAGAGTTGGCCGTGTACCGACATCAGAAGAGCCAACACGATCACCCTGTGCCCGTGTTACAACACACGACTCGTGTTGCAGCACACGAGCCGTGTTGCGTAACACGGCCCTGTAAGGCGAGGCCGTGCGGCAGCATCAGAAGACACAACACGACCACCTTGTGGCCGTGTTGCGGAGCACGACTCATGCCGTGTATTTTCCTGCTGAAATTTCCAGATCCTTCTAGAAGCCTCCAAAGGGGTATAAATACCCCTTTATTCAACAATTGGCAGAAGATCCGAAAATCCCATCATCTACACACACATCACACACCATTTCTTCCATTTTCCACCATCATCTTCATCCACCTTCATCCATCTTGATCCATCTACATCATCTCCATTAATTCTCCATAAAAACTTCATCCCTTCCATTGGGTGTGAGAGATCTCAAGAAATCAAGAGCTAGAGGTGGAGATCAAGAAGAATAGAAGATTCTCTTCAAGAAATTGATATGGAAGAATCCATTCATTTTGTATTTCTTTAGATCTAAGACTATGGGTATTTGTAATGAATCATTTATTTGTTTTATTACTTTTATCATGTTAGGCTAATCCCTCTAGTGGGATTAGGAATATGAAGAGCATATTAGATTTATATTATCATGTGGATTTAATTGGTTTTTGATTTAATTGATGTTGATTTCTATTTATGGAGTTTAATTGTCTTGATGTTGTGATGGCATGGTTTGTTATTCATGAATGTTTATTGGTTTAATGGTTTGTTGATCAATGGATTATTTGTGGTAATTAAATGCTATCATGATGTTCATGTATGTATTGCTTGGAGTGAGACGGAAACGACCCTCTATAGTATTAGGAAGGCATGAATATACATTGAGTTTGGGTTTGACCGAAAGGATATTTGAATTCAATGAGGGGAACCAATCCATTCGTTGGCCTTAGTACACAAAAAGGGAGAGTTTAATCTAACTAGTACCTAGATGGAAGGGGTTAATGTTGGGCTTTTATCTTTAGTGCTTTTGGGATTCTAAAATGGATCAACAACCTTTGTAACCCGAAAGGGAGCTTAGGATACAATCGTGATCACCCTTAGTCTACATCAATTGAGTTGAATTCCTTTTGCATGATAATATGAATCGAGTGTGCTTGGATGTTTCTAATCCCATGTTTTTCCATACTTGAACTTTAGCACCCATTTTCTTTACTTGTCATTTCTCTTATTTGCTATTCTTATTTACTTGCTCCTTACTTTAGTTGTTAATCATCTCAAAACCCCCCGATCATCTTTACAAAAACAACATGAACATGAGCTCACGTATTTTGCTAGTCCGAACATAACTCCTTATTGGATTGATAATTTTTCTTGGGATATACTACTACAACGATCGAGTATTCTTGCTCGTGAGTGCACAAAAATAGGCAAACAGTATATAAACCCGAACATTCGCAAGAGAAGGTTTTACCCATTAATTCCATACGTCATAATTAATCTTATGACTCAATGATTAATAGTCGGTTGTCCTTTAGCCATGCAATTTTATAGCAATGACTCCGTTGGGGAGGATACATATTAATTGCACCTAAGAGTATACCATTATTTGATATTAACTACATTACCTGAGTTTATGTGTCTTACAGTTGGAGAAGTCCACATGCCCTCAAATAATTTCCTACAATCATCAAATATTAATTTGTACTATTGATCCGCAAATAAAACTCATCCGTTGGGGAGGAAGGCACTATAGTTGACTCATAAGCTTACTTGCATCACATTACAAATAATAATTTTTAATGAAATTTATTCCAGTGATCCACAAATAAAACTCATACGTTGGGGAGGAAGGCACTAAAACTGACTCATAAGCTTACTTGCATCACTTAATATATCAACAATGGAGGCCGCGGGATCACGACCAATCCCTCTCCCACTAGTTATTTAACAAGAGGATTTTTGCATGCATATAATATAACAGATATAATATACGCAAAAAAACATGCTATTATTACGGCAAATAAGACAGTAAATCAAATAACACATGCATTCTAAATATATAATAATAATTGGCAAATAAAACAATTACAGCAATTATATATAAGAAAAAATAAATAAATAAGTTGACATGGTCAACAAGCATGAAGCATGTGACTTTTCCAGCAATTAGGATAAAATTTGGGCCCTTAGTCAAACATCCCGCATACATTGCAAGAACCACTCATGTACCGAGCCTACAACCTCCCTGCCTAGTCATCATTATCACACACGGATTCATAGCCCCAAGCCAATTCCCTCATGATTACACAGCCTGTAGCAGAAACCACTGCCCGAAACTGCCTAAAACTGCAAAGTGACTGCAGCTGCTGATAAAACTGCCCGCCAAAAATGCCGCCATTCCAGCCAGCTCACCGAAAAATTACTGTGGTCGAAGTACCATTGTGAACGTGAGTAGGCTGCCGATGCAGCGCTATCCTCCGATGAACTTTCACCAGAATTTCCATCCCTGATCATGCTGGAGGACGCCAGAGCTCCCTTCATACTCCCGTTAGAGCTTATCGGAGTCGCACCATCTGCGATAATAATTGCCAGCGTTTAGCAACATCGTGTTGCCAACAACCGCGCTTGCTATCATGTTCTGCCACCATGCCAAAAATTGGCTGTCGTGTTCCGCCATGCCAGTGCCAGAGAATAAAGCCATCACCCAGCCACGCCTGACCCGCTCGAACCCTATGCAGACCGACATAAGACCATTTTAGACTTGCTCTAAATAGGTAGTGACCCACTCAGAACGTGCATAGACTTGCTCAGAAGACTTGCTAGGCCCGTTCGAAACTACGCTTGGTTCGATCGCAACCCTGCCTGGCCTGCCATGAAACTTCGCCGGAAGCACGTCGTGAGTCAGCGGGATACCAGGTGTTCCTCCTTCGATGCCAACCACTGCTCACTGTAAAGCGACGAAAACAATGCAGTCAGCAGGAGAATTCACTCAGAATAATGCTTCGAACCTGCCACTACCATGTCTGACCTGATCAGAATAGCTCGGAAATCCCTCAGACTCGCCCGAAACTGGCGTGACTCACCCTTACTGGCACACCCAATAGCGTTGTGCCCTTACAACTTTTAGCCTGTTTCACCGTAGTCCAGCGCTCATGCCGTAAAATGGAAAGACCCACAGCGAACCACGTCAAGCACCAGGCCACTACTGATAATGGTTCGTGCGATCATTATCCAGCCTGCACTGAAACAATGCTAAAAAAATGCCCGCCACCTGAAGAACCAGCGCCGTCAATTGTCGGCTATATGCCAGCAGTGGCTACCGGTCACCCCACCTGCCGCCATTGTAATAAGATGCCATTCATGTTGCTTTCATCCAACAGCCATGAAGCCCTAACAGCGCCATCCAAGGAGGTTCATCCACCGACAGTCACGACTTCATACAGCGTACGCAGCCTGACCCATTGACCACAAGCCACCTTTTAGCATTCTACTTTCATCAAGGACCATGATAGCCGCGCTCATTCATCACCGCTGCAGCCCTCATCATGTACAGACGTAGGCTTTCACCACCCATCAGCGGACACACCGTCGACTTCAACACCATCGCTCAACCCAACCATCGTTTAAGCTCGTGAGATGTCGGGCGATGTTCGTGTGTGAGTGTACAATATGGGGCAGTCATGCATAATATGATTAGGGTTTATACAGATTGCACCAAGAATTCAAAACCCTTTCACCATGCGATCATTATTCAAAATAATTCTCATAATTCACTTCAAACCCTAGCCTAACATGTCACGTTTAGCCTTAGAACCTATGCTCTAATACCAATTATTGGCATTTGGATCTTTTGGTTAATGTGAACTGTTAGAGTTAAATGCAATTCTACAGCAGCAGAAGCATAAGTGTAGAAACGAATTACCTTTCACCATGATTGATGTAGAGATTGAATTCTCATTGACAGCCTGTGCAGCCTCATGGTTTTAGGTATATCTCTCTCATCCAATATCAGAATTGAGTGATCTATGCTCCAAAATGATTCTCTCTTCAGTGGATTTCCAACTGCTTATCAAATGTACAGTTTCGACTTCCACACAATTTTAGAAAAATTGGTGAAGTTGATGGATAGAAATAGCAAACGACCTTCCGCTCTGCTATTGTATTCCTATGCCATGTCTTGATGTTGTGTGGGCAACGATCTACAAAACAATCTCAATATGCAGTCGAAATCCCTCTTTCACGTAATTTAGTGTGTGAAGTATATCTAGACTGATGAGATTCGCTATTATATAGGCTACAACAGGGACCAGGAGGAGAAAATGAGCATCATGATGAAGTAAATGAGTTTCATAATGAAGAAAATGAACATTATGATGAAGAAATGAGCATCATGATCGAGAAAATATGCATCATGATGAAGAAAATGATCATCATGATGAAGAAAATGAGAATCATGACGAAGAAAATATGCATCATGATTAAGAAAATAAGCA
Source organism: Pogostemon cablin (assembly GCA_023678885.1). Classification (NCBI taxonomy): domain Eukaryota; kingdom Viridiplantae; phylum Streptophyta; class Magnoliopsida; order Lamiales; family Lamiaceae; genus Pogostemon; species Pogostemon cablin. The sequence continues at coordinate 187,257 of CM042997.1, forward strand.
TCATGATGAAGAAAATGAGAATCATGATGAAGAAAATATGCATCATGATGAAGAAAATGAGCATCATGATGAAGGAAATGAGCATCATGATGAAGAAATGAGCATCATGATGAAGAAAAATATGCAACATGATGAAGAAAATATGCATCATGATAAAGAAAAATGAGCATAATGATGAAGAAAATGAGCATCACAATGATAAAAATATGAATCATGATGAAGAAAATGAGCATCATGATTAAGAAAATATACATCATGATGAAGAAAATGAGAATCATGATGAAGAAAATATACATCATGATTAAGAAAATATGCAACATGCTGAAGAAAATGAGAATCATGATGAAGAAAATAGGCATCATGATGAAGAAAATGAGCATCATGATGAAGAAATGAGCATCATGATGAAGAAAATATGCAACATGATGAAGAAAATATGCATCATGATGAAGAAAAATAAGCATAATGATGAAGAAAATGAGCATCACGATAATAAAAATATGCATCATGATGAAGAAAATGAGCATCATGATTAAGAAAATAGGCATCATGATGAAGAAAATTTGAATCATGATGAAGAAAATTTGAATCATGATGAAGAAAATGAGCATAATGATGAAGAAAATGAGCATCATGATAAAGGAAATGAGCATCATGATAAAGAAAATGAGCATCATGATGAAGAAAATATGCATCATGATGAAGAAAATAAGCATTCTTCATGATGAAGAAAATGAGCATCATGATGAAGAAAATATGCATCATGATGAAGAAAATGAGCATCATGATGAAGAAAATATGCATCATGATGAAGAAAATGAGCATCATGATTAAGAAAATATGCGTCATGGTGAATAAAATGAGCATCATTATTAAGAAAATATGCATTATGATGAAGAAAATTTGCATTATGATGAAGAAAATGAGCATCATGATGAAGAAAAAGAGCATCATGATGAAGGTAATGAGCATCATGATGAAGAAAATATGCATCATGATGAAGAAAATGAGCATCATGATGAAGAAAATATGCATCATGACGAAGAAAATATGCATAATGATGAATAAAATGAGCAACATGATGAAGAAAATGAGAATCATGATAAAGAAAATATGCACCATGATGAAGAAAATGAGCATCATGATGAAGGAAATGAGCATCATGATGAAGAAAATGAGCATCATGATGAAGAAAATAAGCAACATGATGAAGAAAATATGTATCATGATGAAGAAAAATGAGCATCATGATGAAGAAAATGTGCATCACGATGAATAAAATGAGCATCATGATTAAGAAAATATGCATCAAAATTTGCATCATGATCAAGAAAATGAGCATCATGATGAAGAAAATGAGCATCATGATGAAGGAAAAGAGCATCATGATGAAGAAAGAGAGCCTCATGATGAAGGAAATGAGCATCATGATGAAGGAAATGAGCATAATGATGAAGAAAATATAAATCGTGATGAAGAAAATGAGCATCATGATTAAGAAAATATACATCATGATGAAGAAAATGAGCATCATTATTAAGAAAATATGCATTATGATGAAGAAAATTTGCATCATGATTAAGAAAATGAGCATCATGATGAAGAAAAAGAGTATCATTATGAAGGTAATGAGCATCATGATGAAGAAAATATGCATCATGATGAAGAAAATGAGCATCATGATTAAGAAAATATGCATCATGATGAAGAAAATTTGCATCATGATGAAAAAATGAGCATCATGATGAAGGAAAAGAGCATCATGATAAAGAAAAAGAGCATCATGATGAAGGAAATGAGCATCATGATGAAGAAAATGAGCATCATAATGAAGAAAATAAGCATCATGATGAAGAAAATGAGCATCATGATGAAGAAAATATGCATCATGAGGTATAAAATGAGCCTCATGATGAAAAAAATGAGCATCATGAAGAAGAAAATGAGCATTATGATAAAAAAATGTATCATGATGAAGAAAATGAGCATCATGATGAAGAAAATGAGCATCATGATGAAGAAAATGTGCATCATGATGAAGAAAATATGCATCATGATGAAGAAAATGAGCATCACGATAAAAAAATGAGCATTATGATGAAGAAAATATTCATCATGAACAAGAAAATGAGCATCATGATGAAGAAAATGAGCATCATGATGAAGAAAATGAGAATCTTGATGAATAAAATATGCATAATGATGAAGAAAATGAGCATCATGATGAAGAAAATGAGAATCATGATAAAAAAAATATGCATCATGATAAAGAAAATGAGCATCATGATGAAGAAAATGAGCATCATGATGAAGAAAATATTCAACATGATGAAAAAAATATGTATCATGATGAAGAAAAATTAGCATCATGATGAAGAAATTGTGCATCACGATGAAGAAAATATGCATCATGATGAAGAAAATGAGCATCATGATTAAGAAAATATGCATCATGATGAAGAAAATTTGCATCATGATCAAGAAAATGACCATCATGATGAAGAAAATGAGCATCATGATGAAGGAAAAGAGAATCATGATGAAGAAAGAGAGCCTCATGATGAAGGAAATGAGAATCATGATGAAGGAAATGAACATAATGATGAATAAAATATGCATCGTGATGAAGAAAATAAGCATCACGATGAAAAAATGAGCATCATGATGAAGAAAATGTACATCATGATGAATAAAATGAGCATCATGATGAAGAAAATATGCATCATGATGAAGAAAATGAGCATTGATGAGGTGGATGAGATCGTGAAGGAAGATATGTCCTTGATCCTTTCTAAGGATCCTTTGGAGACATGCGTGATGGAGTCTCTTACTTTTCCTACCACAGAGCTAGATGAGCTCTCTAATGAGGTATATATTGAATTTTTTGTAAACCTACTTGCTTTGGGTGATGACAGGTATGAGTCACAAAGGACCAAGATTGAAGAGGTTAAGTGGACTAGGAAGTATTTACCATTGGATAGAGAAAGCACAATTAAAGAAGAAAAAAAAGAGGAGCTGAAACCATTACTGGAACACTTGAAGTATGCCTATTTAGGTGACAATGAAATATATCCGGTTGGTCCCTTATTGATGATCAACTCCATGAATTATTAGATGTTCTTAGGAAGTATAAGTCTATGATTGGTTGGTCTCTTGATGATTTGAAAGGAAATAGTCCATCATATTGCATGCATAGGATAAGATTGTTAGATGAGGCCAAGAGTAGCCTTCAGAATCAGCGGGGGGTAAATCCCTCTATTCACGAAGTGATTATAAAGCAAATCCTAACATGGCTAGATGCATGAATTATATATCCAATTAGTGATAGTCCCCATGCGAGTCTATTACATATTGTTGCTAAAAAGGGGAGCATGACTATTGTGAAAGCCGATGATGGATAGACTCTAGCCACTAGGATTTCTATGGGATAGTGTGTGTGTACTGACTACAGGAAACTGGATGAAAACACATGGAAAGACCATTTTCCCATTCCTTTCATGGATCAAATGCTTGATTGTCTTGCAGGGTATGATTTTTATTGTTTATTGGATGGGTACTCGGGTTATAATCAAATCACGATTGCACCCGAGGACCAGGAAAAGACTACTTTCACATGCCCTTATGGAACTTTTGCTTCTAGAAAGATGCCTTTTGAATTGTGTAATGCACCTGCTACATTTCAGCGCTGCATGATGACCATATTTGATGGGTTTATAGAAAAGATCATTGAGGTGTTTGATGCGCGTTTTCTTTGATGGGTCAAAGTCCCATCGTGAACGCGAGTAGGCTGCCGATGCAGCACTATCCTCTGACGAACTTTCACCAGAATTTCCATCCCTGATCACACTGGAGGACGCCAGAGCTCCCTTCATAATCCCGTTAGAGCTTACTGGGGTCACGCCGTCTGCAATAATAATCGCCAGCGTCCAGCATCATTGTGTCACCAACAGCCACCCTTGCCATCATGTTCTGCCACCATACCAAAAATTAGCCATCGTGTTCCCCATGCCGGTGCTGGAGAACAAAGCCGTCACCCAGCCACGCCAGACCTGCCCGAACCCTATGCAGACCGACCGAAGACCATTCCAGACTCGCTCCAAATAGGCTGTGACCCGCTCAGAATGTGCATAGACTTGCTTAGAAGACTTGCTAGGCCCGTTCGAAACTATGCCTGGTTCGATCGCAACCCTGCCTGGCATGCCATGAAACTCCACCGAAAGCGCGTCGTGAGACAGCGGGATACCAGGCCTACCTCCTTCGACACCAACCGCTGCTCACTGCAAAGTGACGGAAATAATGCAGCCAGCAGGAGAATTCGCTCAGAATAATGCTTCAAACCTTCCACTACCATATCTAACCTGATCAGAATAGCTCGAAAATCCCTCAAACTCACCCAAAATTGGCGTGACTCACCCATGCCGATGAAACCCAACAACGCTATGTCCTTACAGCTTTCAACCCATTTAACCGTAGTCCAGCGCTCATACCGTAAAGTGGAAAGACCCATCGCGAGTCACGTCAAACACTAGGCCACTACTGATAATGGTTCGTGCGATCATTATCCAACCTGCACTAAAACACTGCCAAAAAATGCCCGCCACCTGAAGAATAAGCGCCATCAATTGCCGGCTATATGCCAGTAGCGGCTACCGGTCACCCCACCTACTGCCGTCGTAAACAAGATGCCATTCATGATGCTTTCATCCAACAGCCATGAAGCCCTAATAGCGCCATTCAAGGAGGTTCATCCACCGACAGTCATGACTTCATACAGTGTATGCAGCCTGACCCATTGACCACAAGCCACCTTTCAGCATTCTACTTTCATCAAGGATAGTGATAGTCCCATGCGAGTATTACATGTTGTTTGTAAAAAGGGGGGCGTGACTATTGTGAAAGCCGATGATGGAGAGACTCTAGCCACTAGGATTTCTATGGGATGGTGTGTGTGTGTACTGACTACAGGAAACTGAATGAAAACACATGCAAAGACCATTTTCCCATTCCTTTCATGGATCAAATGCTTGATCGTCATGTAGGGGATGATTTTTATTGTTTATAGGATGGTTACTCGGGTTATAATCAAATCATGATTGCACCCGAGGACTAGGAAAAGACTACTTTCACATGCCCTTATGGAACTTTTGCCTTTAGAAATATGCCTTTTGGATTGTGTAATGCACCTGCTACATTTCAGCGCTGCATGATGGCCATATTTGATGGGTTGATAGAAAAGATCATGGAGGTGTTTGATGTGCGTTTTCTTTGCACGCAAAATTAATCCCCAAGTATTAAGGATATCAGTTGCAGCTTAAGCAAGCGACCAATTGAATATCGAACCCAAATGATGGCGTATTATCAATTTAATTATTATCTAAATTAATTAAGATAAGATGACAATTAAGATTGAGGTTTGAATTATTAATCTATTGACAAAAATATAAAATAACAATTAAAATAAAATAAACACTAGAAGAATTACGAAAGTGACTCAAGAGAGAGAATAGGTAACCTTAGGATAATCAAGTTTCACTCATTAATTTCCCTTCCATGTGTTGATGTCCGACTCTGCCTTATGGAATATGAACGCATCGCTAAATCATGCATATCTACTCTATAAACACAAGTAAACATGCGTGTAACATGTGTGAATAACCTTGGAGCAAGAGATATAATTCCACCCCCCTTTCTTGGTACTATCAGTATCAATTATTTCCCTGGCCAATTGGTACTCTAACCTGATATGATCTCCCTTTATAGGTACTATAAAATTATCCTCTTTATCCTACTTAATAACCTTAATTCAATTCAATTAATAAGTATTCATATAAGATAGTTCTATTGAAGCTTCGGAGTCCCCTCACTTAGAATCATAACATGAAATCCTGTTCAGTGGTGAACATACTCAATCTACAACTAAGGTATATATTCAGACTCTATATACCAATTGAAGATGCACAAAACGATCGTGAATATAGATTAAGAAAGCACAATCATATATAAAATAAATCCACAAGTAGTGTTGTACGGAGTTTACACACGGAAGTTCAATTAATTCATAAAAACCTTAACAACCCTAATTCTACCAAAAAGGCTCTAGCCCATGATGTTGCGAAGAACAATCATGGGTGTTTGATAGATCTTACCCGTAGTCCAGAAAATACAAGATAAATTCGAAAACGAACAAATCCTAGATGTGGGCATCGTCGCGTCCTTCTCTATCTTGAATCCTCCTCTTAGTTCTCCTCTTGATTCTACAAACGAATCTTCAAAGTGATGAATGGATGGAGGAAATGATGTGGATGATGGTTGGGGGATGATCCCCTCTTGTGGGGTGTGGTATTGCGTTGTGGCCTCTCTCTAATCCAATCTCTATTCTCTTCTCCCCCAATTTATGAATAATGATGTGAAATATATATAGGTGTGAGAAGGGAATTAAATAAGAAAATAAATATATATAGGTGAACCATGGAGGATTATGTGATAAGGAGATAAATTAGGTAATTTTCGGAAATTTTTGGAAAATCTCGAAAATTCTCGCTGGTAGCTACGCGACTTCACGATTTTAAACATAAATTTGAGTGATTCTTACGCTCATACGATCCTCTCTTCCTTGGCTTTCTATCTATATAAATAACTGACAGAAACTCCAAGATTTGAAGGTGTAACAAGCCATGCAAAGTAACACAGTTGTTCTGTTCGCCACAGCTCGCGCGACGTCACCATGTTGATCATAACTTTCTCGTTAGGATTCTAATTGAGGTGTTCTTTATGCCAAAACGACCCTCTCTTCAGTGGATTTCCAACCATGTATCACACTTCCCATTTAGAGCTCCACACAAATACAGAAAAATTGCACAAGTTGGATGTGCGTTTTTTAGTTCATACACAAATTGCATCTTTTCTCCAACTTTGCACTTTTGATCCCCTTTTCCACTTAAAACACAATAAAATACCTCAAGTACACTTTTTTCTCATATATATGGAATATAAGATACATGTGCTAATATATAATAATAATTCTCATAAAAAATGTGTTAAATTGGACAATCAAACATGCTAATTTCCACTCTCAACAGTGTTTATGGATGATTTTTTCTGTGTTTGGTTCCTCTTTTGATATTTGTTTATCTAACCTAGCTACTGTTTTGAAGAGACGTCAAGAAACTAATCTTTTCGTGAATTGGGGGAGGTGCCACTTCATGGTGAGAGATGGGATTGTTCTTGGACACCATATTTCGGCATAGAGATTGCATGTGGATAGAGAAAAAGTGGTGGCTATTGAGAAGCTTCCACCACCTACTAATGAAAAGGGAGTGTGGTCCTTCCTTGGAAATGCAGGATTTTATAGGAGATTTATCAAGGACTTTTCAAAATACTCCAATTCGTTGTCTCACTTACTTGAAAAAGATGTTCCTTTTATTTTTGATGATGAATGTCTAACAGCTTTTCAGGTTTTAAAGGAGGCACTTATTACTGCACCTATCTTGATCAAACTGGATTGGATTCAACCGTTTATACTTATGTGTGATGCAAGTGATCAAGCACTTGGAGTGGTGCTTGGGCAGATGAATGAGAAGAAGTTTTGTGCCATCTACTATTCGAGTAAGACATTTGATGAAGCACAAAAGAACTACACTGTCACTGAAAAGGAGTTTCTAGCTGTGGTGTATGCATTCAATAAGTTTCATTAATATTTGATTGGCATGAAGACCATTGTGTACACGGATCATTCTGAGATCCGATACTTGATGGAGAAGAAGGAAGTGAAGCCAAGGATCATTAGATGGATCCTTCTTCTGTAGGAATTCGAAATGGAGAGAATGTGTTGGTGGATCACCTATCAAGGTTGGAGACAAGGGAGCATTGTGATGATTCTTTTGAATACATAGAATAGATGTTTCCCGATGATAAGATCATGGCGGTGTTTGCTGAAGGAGCAGAGAGAGCTTATGTTGTAGCTGCCCAACGAGTGGATCCATGGTATGCGAATTATGTAAATTAAATAGCCGTAGGAGAAATTCCAAGAGATCTCAACAGGTATCAACTTGTGAAGTTTAAGAGGGATGTTGAGACTTTCATATGGTATGATCTGTTCGTCTACGAGATTTATATGTATTCTATCGTCTGTAGGTGTGTGCCCGAGATGGAGATGAAGAGTGTTCTCAATTTTTGCCATGCACAACCTAACGGGGGCACTTTGGAGCTCAAAAGATAACAGCTAAGGTACTTCAATCTGCTCTTTATTAGCCTACTTTGTTTAAAGATTGTGAATCCTATGTAGCGACATGCGATAGATGTCAAAGGATGGGAAACATAAGTAGAAGAGATAAGATGCCACTTCAGCCGAGCATTGTTATTGAGATCTTTGATACATGGGGAGTCAATTTTATGGGGCTTTTTTCCCTATCTAATGGATTTCTCTACATCCTTCTAGCTGTGGATTATGTTTCTAAGTGGGTGGAGGCCATTCCTACCCGCATGAATGATTCAATTACTGTGTTGTCTTTTTTGAAGAAATATATCTTTGCCTGCTATGGAGTTCCTAGAGCACTTGTAAGTGATGAAAGTTCCCACTTCATCAATAAGCTTCTTGAGAGAGTGCTCAAGGATTATGGTGTGAAGCATATGGTTACTACACCCTATCATCCTCAAGCGAATGGGCAAGCGGAAGTTTCCAACAGACAAGTGAAGCAAATTTTGGAAAAAGTAGTTGGAACTAATAGGAAGGATTGGGCTATGAAGCTTGATGATATTTTGTGGGGATTCCAAACTGCATACAAGACTGTGCTTGACATGTCCCCTTATCAAATTGTCTATAGAAAGCCATGCCACTTACTCATAAAGATTCAGCATAAAGCTTTCTAGGCATTGAGAAGTTTGAACATGTGTCTTAAGGATCAAAAGGAGTTGAGGTTGACTCAAATAAATCAACTAGACGAGTTCAGAAATCAAGCTTACAAGAATTCGGTGATCTACAAGGAAAGGATGAAGAAATGGCATGATTCGAAGATCACTTACAAGAAATTCAAGCAAGGGGATGAGGTATTACTTTTTAACTCTCATTTGAAGCTCTTTGCAGAAAAGTTGAAATCGAAGTGGATGAGACCGTTCATTATCCATAGAGCCTGCGGAGGGGGGAGTTTTGAAATCATGGACAAAGACGGAGATATCATAGCGGCGAATGGGAATCGATTGAAGCATTATAAGTTGCCGAATGATGCTTGCGTCTTCTTTGAGAATACCTTGCAGTGAATTGGTACTATCGTGACTCCGATATTACACAAGAGCGCCTGTTTGGGGCTTTTCCTCCTTTTTTGTGTTTTTTTCATTAGTGTGAGTAAGAAATTTTTATATTTGACGTGCTTACTTATCGAAAATTACATCTTCTTGTAAACTTAGTTTTGACTATAGTTTCTACTAAGTTTGGGGGGTGTGATGTACTTACCTCATCATAGCACGAAGAGTATAATCTTTTCTTTGTAACGTTTATTAGGGGAGTTTATCTTTTGCGGCATATTTAAATTTTAACCTGTTTGGATGTGTCAATTTTTTTGCAATTTGCCTAATGTTTAGTAATATTTTCTTTTGTGTGTCATATACGGAGTATATACACATGATTATTGAGTCTTAATAGTGATTCTCTAGTATAGTTTTGCTCTGTTTTGGTACCTAATGATCGTTTTTGAGCTTGTAGTTTGCAAGGGATGAAGAAGAATCGGATTTAAGGAACAAGGGTTCATTTCGACCAAAGGCGTAGATCGAACCGAGTGGTTCAACTCGAACCATGAACCAGAGAAATTATTACAAAGTGATTCAACCAGGTGGTCTGAGGTTCGACCAGGGTTCAACTCGAACTAAATAGCTACCAATTTGGTTACAGGTTTGTCCGACTTCGATGCCCTAGTTCGACTAGGATCAAAGGTTGAACCAAGTGAAGAAGAGCGCCAGAAGTGTGGTTTGACCACCTTGTTCGAATCGAACCCGTGCACATGTAAGTTATTTTAAGTTCGATTTTCAACCCCATTCCGAATATTCATTGATACCACCCTCACTCGAATCCCTTCTGAACCAAACATCCCTCCTTCCAAACTTTGTTTTGCTTCATTCTACGCTGATTAAACCACCTTCCATGCTTCCATTACTCGAATTTTCACGGATTTGGAGTATTTTAGTTGAAAAACTAGGGTTCTTTATCTAATTTAGGGATTTTGCATACATTGTTCAAATTCACCATGGCCGGATCGAAAGGTATATTTTCTTGACCCTATTACCCTATGATTGAAGTTCTATTGCTTGATTTATAGTGGGTAACTTGATTGAACTAGTTTGTATGTGGGTTCATGGTGTAATTTGAATTTTTGTTTGAAATTTCTTATGAACATGTGATAGGTCTGATATTAATTATTTATTCGTTGATGGACCTTGATGTTAATGTGAAATTGTTGAGTTATTTGAGGGATGAAGTGAAGCACGTTAAAATATTGAGTTGAATTGTGGAAAATTGATAGATGCATGCTTAGGGGAATTGAAGAGGATGTTCAAAATGTTGAAATTCTTGTTGAAGAGTTGAATTCGAAGTGAAAGTGGATTGTCATGTGTATGATTGATTGTGGTAGTTTATGAACACATGGAAATTGGAAGCATGAGTATTTGAAATTGATTATGCATGTACAACATGAAGTCTTCAGTAGAGTTTCATGTGTAGTTGGTTATGAACAAGGATTATAATAAGGTTATTTTCTTTTCTTGTATCTATTTGGTATTGAAGTATTGTTCTTTCAGGAAAAGGAAAGGAGATAGAAGTGTTAGCATTCGATCATTTGGTTAACATGACCCGTTAGGGTTCCATATGTTTCTAACATACAGTGGAAGTATAAAAAGAAGAAACGTATTACCTTTCACCAGGGTATGTTGAAGACAATGAATTCTTGCCACCAGCCTGCGCAGTCTCACTATTTTGAGCATAACTCTCTCATCTGATGTCGAAGTTGAGTGATCTACAAGCCAAAACAATCCTCTCTTCCGTGGCTTTCCATCAGTATATCATACGTCCTGTTCTGAAGTCTGTATAAGTTTATAAAAATCGTACAATTTGGCAGATAGCAGCAGCAAATGACCTCTTGATCTTCTGCTGTATTCCCAAGTCCAATCTCGACATCGTGTGGGCGACGATTCTTGAGATCTTCTCAATCTGCTATTTCCTAACCCCCCTTCATAGTGTTAGGTGTGATTAATCTCTTAGATTAGGGTTTTTGGACAGTTGAGATGACTTATATATGGGCTACAGCAGGGACCATGATGAGAAATTAGAGTGGGCCTCCATTGGGCTTACATATTCAAGTTTAGCCCAAAGCTTATACTTAAGTCCAATAATAATAATATATACTACTAAAATATTATTACTGTACTACCGTTCTAATCCCATAATTACGTTATGGGCTCCTTCTTATTATGAGCCCGTTAGTCTCCCCATGTTTAAGATATTCAATGTCCATTAATTAATTAAGTTACTGACAACTCCATTAATTAATATCTCATCTGAGAGTAATACCACTCAACCTCATTATCATGTCGGAATAAATTCACCTGCAGGATTTATATGATAATCCTTATGAGCTCCTTAAGGGGACATCATCAACCTATGACGGACACGAATTCCTTCTACAATCAACAGCACACCATAGAGATAGCACTATTTCCCAACTCACCGAGTTTGTTGATTTAATTACATGTAAATCTCACTCATTGATGAATCAAAAAAATACATACTGCCCTACGTGTCGAGGTTATTGTATAGAGATTAAGAGCACGAACATCCATAATAACAGAGATCAAGTTCTTCTATAATTCAGTTTAAGTCGAACGATCTCAAGTGGTCCTGCTCAATACACGCAAAGTGTATTAATGTGATTCTATAGCCAAGACAAGCTAATACCAAACTATACTACAACTATCCCGATAGAGAGTCCCTGTCTATCTCGGTTGTGAGCATCTGTTTGTACTTTATAAGGAAACCGATAATATGATCTTTCGCGTGTTACCGCACAACATATTATCTACAGTATAAAGTAAGTAGACTATTGTATCGACATATAAATAAATTATAAGATGCAATCATTTGATCATATGATTCTCATTTCAAATAAATTATTTAAACATTGTTCATACAAAAAGCTAGACTTTTAGTATACAATCCAACAATCTCCCACTTATACTAAAAGACTATGTTGTCATGTCTTCTGCCATCCATCTGATCCCCACTCCCACTACACCACCATTAAAAGCTCTCGCCTTAAGGTCCTTGTAAATGAATTTACTAGGTCATCATCTGATGCAATCTTAGCGACAACAACCTTTCCCTCATCATATGATTTCTCATAACAAGTGGTACTCGCGCTCCATGTGTTTAATTGCCTTATGGGCTCGTGATTCTTTCAAATTTGCAACTGCACCATTATCATCAAAATAAATTGCGATAACCTTGGGCAAACTTAGAAACACTTCATAATCCATCATGAAATTTCTACAGCCATACAGATACTTTGGCTGCCTCATAGGCTCCAATTTATCATCTTTCCATGATGGAGTCCAGAGTCCGAAATATATCTATATATAACACTCCTCCATATTATGACTCAACTTCTTAAAATTAAACACATGACCTTTGAGGTGGATTTACAGTTGTCCCTATCTGATTTGAAAAATCTGAATCTATGTAACTCATAAGAAGCAGTGAATCTGTTCGGTAAGTCCACATATAATTTTTGGTCCTCTTCAGGTACATAAGTATATGTCTTACCACAGTTCATCATTCTTGTTTTGGGTTACCTTGATACCCATTGTTCATGCCTTTGGCAAAATAGTTATCCATACTAGTGCATAACATTCCTTAGATTAGGCTTCCTTATTCACCAAAGCATAAGGAACCACTTTCATCATCTTTGTCTTCTTTTTGTGTCTCAAGACACATTTTTTTAGATACATGCTAAACAAATAAGGATCGTATCATCTCATGAAGCTTGAGACAAGCATAACACCCTTTCTTGTTATCCGTATTACCGTGATCAAAAAGATATTTTTGCTTCTACATCATGATGCTCATTTTCTTCATCATGATGCATATTTTCTTCATTATGATGCTCATTTTCTTTATCATGATACTCAATTTCTTCATCATGATTCATATTTTATTCTTTATGATGCATATTTTCTCATGATGCTCATTTTCTTCTTCATGATGCTCGTTTTCTTCATCATGATGCATATATTATTCATAATGATGCTCATTTTCTTCATCATGATGCATATATTCTTCATCATGATCCTCATTTTCTTCATCATGATGCTCACATACTTCATCATGATGCTCTTTTTCTTCATGATGATGCATATTTTTTCTTCATGATGATGCTCATTTTCTTTATCATGATGTATATTTTCTATATCATGATGCTCATTTCCTTCATCATGATGCTCATTTCCTTCATCATGATGCATATTTTCTTCATCATGATGCTCATTTTCTTGATCGTGATGTTCATTTTCTTCATCATGATACTCATTTTCTTCATCATTATTCATATTTTATTCTTCATTATGCTTATTTTCTTCATCACGATGTATTTTTTCTTCATCATGATGCTCATTTTCTACATCATGATGCATATTTTCTTCATCATGATGCTCATTTTCTTCTTCATGATGCTCATTTTTTTCATAATGATGCATATTTTTTTCATCATGATACTCATTTTCTTCATCATGATGCACATTTTCTTCATCATGATGCATATTTTCTTCTTCATGATGCTCATTTTCTTCATAATGATGCATACTTTCTTCATCATGATGCATACTTTCTTCATCATGATGCTCATTTTCTTCATCATGATGCTTATTTTCTTAATCGTGATGCTTATTTCGTTCATCATGATGCTCTTTTCCTTCATCATGATGCTCTTTTTCATCATGATGCCCATTTTCTTTATCATGATGCAAATTTTCTTCATCATGATGCAAATTTTCTTTATCATGATGCTTGTTTTCTTCATCATGATGCTTGTTTCCTTCATCATGAAGCTCGTTTTCTTCATTATGATGCATATTTTCATCATCATGATGCATATTTTCAACATCATGATGCTAATTTTCTTCATCATGATTCAGATTATCTTTAACATGATTCAGATTTTCTTCATCATGATGCTTATTTTCTTCAACATGATGCATATTTTCGTGATCATGATACTCATTTTCTTCATCATGATGCACATTTTCTTTATCATGATGCATATTTTCTTCATCGTGATGCTAATTTTCTTCATCGTGATGCATATTCCCTTCATTATAATGCTCATTTTCTTTATAATGATGTTCTTTTCCTTCATCATGATGCTTATTTTCTTCATCATGATGCATATTATCTTCATCATGATGCTCGTTTCCTTCATCATTGATGCTCCTGTTTATCTCGCCCTTTGGGATGACAGATTAAAAAGATACAAGTCTTCTTTACTTGCTATGATTCAAACAAATATTTGCAATGGTCCGATTTATTTAAATTGTGCTCCTAATTTCTCTGTTGATATTACTGATCCATTACTTTTAGATTCATTCCTTCGGCATGCGCTGTTGGACTGTATCTCTAGGGAGTCGATCCCTGGTACAGCTTTCACCTCCCCACGTTGCTGGGACTCCGGCTTTCTCATGCCACTGGCGACTCCAGTATTCTTCCCAGACTAGACCTTCTACTGGTCTGGACTTGAGTATTCCTCTCGGTAGTTCTGGTTTTTAGATTTACTCCTTTCGATAGGGATATTCTCATTGTTTCTGTTGATTTCAGCATTTGAAGTACATTTACTCTGAATTTTTTACAATGGACTCTAACTAATTATTGTTAGAAGTAGATGTGATTGAGTCCTTTTTGTCTATCATTTTTTGTTTGTGTCAGCTCTGCCTCTGTCTTTGGAACTTATTTTGTTATGACCCACCAAGAATAGGTCTTTCTTTGAAGGCAGTTACCATTGTATGCCTTGCTGATGTTTTAAACGATAATGTGTCTACCAGCAGCTCTACATGTTTTAGCTTTTGTTTTACTTTCTTCAGTGAGTATCTTCTTTTGTTTGGTTATATGCTCATTCACCTTCCATGCCATGGACAGTTCTTGATGTACCTTGACTAGCTCGTTTCTAATGCAGACAGTAAATGAAGGAGGAGTAGGGCTTCTCTCTCCGGTGCGGCAACTCTTTTCCCATGGCAAGTCTTCTTGTCATGGATTCTATCCATTAAACATAAATGTCATTTCTAAGGAGAAGACAGAATAAGAACTCTTGTTCGACCTCATCCACAAAGTTCCTGATCTAGAAGAAAAATAAAAATATTTTCATAGATTAAGGGATATTGTTCTTAGCAATCATCCTCCTAATAAAGAAAAACCTCCTGTTATTATTGAACCATTCAGTATTTCAAAGCTTTTCAACAAAGGTCCTTCCTCTTCTTTAATCAAAATGAATATTACTATTAATGATCTTCAGCGAGATATTAATACTCTAAAAGCTGAGATTCAAAACCTCTATTCTGAGATTAATAATCTTCATTCCAAAGATTTGAATTTAGAAACCAGATTATATATTTTCAAAAATATTTCTGAAAAAGATATTCCTGTAAGCTCTTCAAAAAATCAAGTGATTGATACTACTCATGATACTTCAGACAATGAAGCTATCCAAAGTATCGAACATATAACTTTTCAAAAATGGTATTCAATTATAAATTTGATTATTGATGACTTTCAGATCAGTGTTTCTTGTCTTATAGATAGTGGAGCTGATCAGAATTGCATAAGAGAAGTACTTATTCCTTCAATTTATTATGAAAAAACTAATGAAAGGCTTGTAGCTGCTAATAACACTCCTCTTCATATTAAGTACAAACTTTCAAAAGCTTTTATTTTCAATAATGGTTATTGTTTCAAAACCAATTTCATTCTTGTCAAAAATTTGAGTCAAGATATTATTTTAGAAAATCCCGTCTTGGCTATAATTTATCCTTTCAAAGTTGATGTACTGGTATTACTACCAATATCATGGAAAAAGATATTCATTTTAATTTTGTTAATCCTATTAAAGAAAGAGAAGTCTCTCTTCTTCAAAATTATTATATTTCTCAAATAAATACTATTGAGTTCAGAAAATCTCACATAGACTTTCTCAAAGAAGAAGTTTCTTATTTTTGTATTGAGAAAGAACTTCTCAAAAAAGATATTCAAAATAAAATTTTAGATTTTGAAAAGATTTTGAAAAATGAAGTATGCTCTAACCTTCCCAATGCTTTCTGGGAAAGAAAGAAGAATATTGTTTCTTTACCTTATATTACTGGTTTCAATGAAAATTTATAATAAAAAAAGCAAGACCCATTCAAATGAATCATAATCTTCTTAACATCTGTAAAGAAGAAATCAAATCCCTTCTTACCAAAAAACTCATAAGGCCATCTAAGTCACCTTGGAGTTATCATGCCTTCTATGTTAATAATCAAGCAGAGAAGGAACGTGGAGTCCCCAGACTCGTCATCAACTACAAACCTCTCAATGATCTTCTTAAGTTTGGCTTTTGGCAGATACAGATCAGAGAAGACAAATACAAAACTGCTTTTATAGTCCCTTTTGGACATTACGAATGGAATGTAATGTCTTTTGGATTGAAAAATACACCTTTTGGATTTCAAAATATTATGAATGATATTTTCAATGATTATTCTGATTTTTCTAATGTGTATATTGATGATATTCTGATATTTTCTCAAAATATAGAACAGCATTTCAAACATCTCAAAACTTTTCTTTATATTTGCAAAATGAATGGTTTAGTTATTTCTGCTCCCAAAATTAAGCTTTTTCAAACAAAAGTTAGATTTTTGGGTTATGATATTTCAAAAGGTACTATTAAACCTATTTCAAGAGCTATAGAATTTGCTGATAAATTTCCTAATGAGATGAAAGAGAAAAATCAATTACAAATATTTTTAGGATGTCTGAATTATGTGTCAGATTTCTTTCCTAAGCTCAGAATTATTTGCCAACCTCTTTTTCAAAGATTAAAAAAAAATCCTGACCCTTGGTCTAATATTCATACTAATATTGTCAAACCAGTTTAAAAGAGAAATGTTTGACTAATATTTGTTTTGAAGTTCTTTTTTCCAAATATTATTTAATTTTATTCGAAATTCTTTATCAAATTATAAAAACCAATCTTTTCTAATTGTTTCATCACTGAAATTTTTATAAAGATATTTAAAATTTGGAGTAAAGTTTTCAGAAAAAATATTGAAATAGAATTTTCCATTTGAGAAGCAGTAGGGGAACTTGGGTTAAAAGATTCCTGGTAAGAAGGAATAGGAGTTTTGAAATTGACTTTGTGGTTTTGATAACTAGAGTTATCAGAAAAGGAGGAACGATAATTGATTTCTTAAATCCTGATGTTGGGAACAACATCATTCTATCTCAAAGAGTTGAATCTAAGAAGTATTCTTCCATCAGACTCTTCCTCTATTTCGGAGACTTCGTGCCTTTCTATTCATCTTGGTATTTGAGGATTATTGATTATAAATTTAGTGGTAATAGTTATTTTATTCCACTTGAGTCTTTTGGGGACAAAGGAATTTGAACTATATGCTTCTATGTGAAGCATAACAGTTTCTTCTTTAGAAGTTGGATGCATAATGAATTTTGGATTGAGCTGTGAAGACATAACTTAGGAGCACAACTGAAATAAATCGAACTATTACAAATATTTATTTGAATCATAGCAAGTAAAAAAGATTTGCATCTTTTTAATCTGTTATCCCTAAGAGCGAGATAAACATGAGCATCAACACCAATATGAACAAGGGGTTTGATAGAAACTTGAATTAAACCAAAATGAATATATCTAAATTTCTTCTCTAAATATTTCCTAATAGAAACATTAGAAAGAAGTGGTAAACTTTGAAATTCTTTTTGAATTGAAATTGTCTCTTCATGAGTTTTGACAGAAAAAGCAGTTTTGAAGTCAAAAGTGTTGGCAATTGGATCGTCCAGTTCAACGTGATCGTTAGGATAACAGGTAAACAAAATCAGCGGAAGCGAATATAAATGTTTATCGTACTTCTGGGTTGGTGTAGAGGATGATCTGTAGAGAACTACCTCTGATCTTCTACTGTATGTTCCAAGTGTGATCCTGCTGTTGTGTGGGCAACAGTCTGCAGGATCTCTCAATCTGCTTCTTTCCCTAACTTACGTCAAAAAAGGCGCAGGAATTCTTAGGGTTCCAAGAGGCTGAGTTCACTTATATACTGGGCTACAGCAGGGATCAGGAGGAGAATTGGAGTTGGGCCTCCATTGGATTAAATATCCAAGCTTAGCCCAAAGCTTATATTTAATCCAATAATAATAATAAATTCCACTAAATTATTATTACTGCACTACCAAAATTACGTTTTGGGCTCCTTCTTATTATGAGCCCGAAGTCTCCCCATGTTTAAGATATACAATGTCCATTAATTAATTAAGTTACTGAAAACTCAAATTAATTAATATCTCATCCGAGAGTAGTACCACTCAACCTTATTATCATGCCGGAAATTAATCCACTTGCAAGATTTACATGATAAACCTTATGAGCTCCTCAAGGGGACATCATCAATCTATGTCGGACACGGATTCCTTCTACAATCAACAGCACACCATAGATACAGCACTATTTCCCAACTCACTGAGTTTGTTGATTTAATACTTATAAATCTCACCCATTGATGAATCAAAGAAATATATATTGCCCTACGTGTCGAGGTTATTGTATAGGGATTAAGAGCATGAACTTCCATAATAACAGAGATCAAGTTCTACTATCTAGTCAGTGTAAGAAGAACGATCTCAAGCGATCCTACTCAATACACACGAGTGCACTAATGTGATTCTATAGCCAAGACAAGCTAATACCGAACCACACTACAACCATACCGATAGAGAGTCCCCGTCTATCTCGGTTGTGAGCATCTGTTTATACTTTATAAGAAAATCGATAATATGATCTTCCGCGTGTTGTCGCACAACATATTATCTACAGTATAAAGTAAATGGACTATTGCATCATGCATATAAAATAAATTATAAGATGCAATCATATGATCATATGATTCTCATTTCAAATATTGTTATAACATTGTTCATACTAAAGCTTGACTTTTAGTATACAATCCAACAATCTCCCACTTATACTAAAAGACTATGTTGTCATGTCTTCCGCCATACATCTGATTCCTACTCCCACTACATGACCATTAAAAGCTCTCGCCTTAAGGTCCTTGTAAATGGATTTACTAGGTCATCATCCGATGCAATCTAGGTGACAATAACCTTCCCCTCATCGTACGATTTCTCGTAACAGGTGGTACTCGCGCTCCATGTGTTTAATTGCCTTATGGACTCGTGATTCCTTCAAGTTTGTAACTGCACCAATATCATCAATATAAATTGTGATTACCTTGGGCAAACTTAGAAACACTTCAAAGTCCATCATGAAGTCTCTAGAGTCATATAGATACTTTGGCTGCCTCATAGGCTCCAATTTATCATCTTTCCATGATGGAATCCGGAGTCTGAAATATATTTCTATATAACACTCCTCCACATTATGACTCTACTTCTTAAGATTAAACACATAACCTTTGAGGAGAATTTACTACAGTCCAATCTGACTAAAAAATTGAATCTACGTAATCCACAAGAAGCAGTGAATCTGCTCAGTAAGTCTACATATAATTTCCAGTCCTTCTCAGGCACTTCATATATGTCTTACCACAGTTCATCATTCTTGTTCTGGGTTACGTTGATACCCACTGTTCATGCATCCAGCAAAACAAATATCCAACATCGTTCATAGCATTCCTTAGATTAAGCTTCCTTATTCGCCGAAGCATAAGGAACCGCTTTCATCCTCTTTATCTTCTTCTTGTGTCTCAAAGACACATTCACTTAGATAAATTCACATGCTAAACGAGTATGGACTGTATCATTTTATGAAACTTGAGATAAGCATAACATCCTTTCTTGTGATCCGTATTACCGTGATCAAAAGGATATATTTTGCATTTCTTAAGTCCTTCATCTCTACCGCTTTATTAACCGTACACATACGCCCGATAATACTCTTTCATTGTCTCCAATGAGCAAGATACTATCTACGAATAGTATAAGAAACACCACCACGTTTCTGTCACTCTTTACAACACACAAGACTCATCCGTTCACTGATTTAAATCCATGCCACTGGATTACCTAATCAAAACAGATGCTTCACGATCTTAAAGCTTGCTTTAGTCCATCGCTGGACACTTTTAAGCTTACTATCAAAAATGCTATTAGCACTTTGCAATGAATTACTCTGGTTGCTTCACATAGATGTTTTCCTCAAGACTTCCAATCAGGAAAGCTGTCTTGACATCTATTTGCTGTTCCTCATAGTTCAATATGAGCAGCAATAAATAAAAGAATCCGGATCAATTTAAGCATAGCTACCAGCGAACATGTTTCCTCATAATCGAACCATTTCTTTCTGAGTACACTTTTTCGCAACAAGCTTTGCTTCCAAGATTTTCACCTTTCCATATGATCCTCTTTTATTTCCTTTGACCACTTGCAATGGCTTTTACACCATTTAGTGGTCATTCAAGTTCCCAGACTTAATATAGAATCCGTAGATTCTATTTCAACATTCATTGCATCTTGCTAAGATTCCGCATTTTCATCTTGTAGTGCTACGTCGTATCCGTGGGACAATACCATGTTTACTAGGGATCAAGTCTCACGACTCGCCCAAAACATATATTTATGGGTTGTCAAACAACCCTCCCACTATGACAAGGCACTACATGTAATTGTGTATCAGACGTGACACGCGTTGCAGTTTACCTTGTGGTATATCCTCTTGTACACTTGGTACTTTTACTTCGTGTTTTCCTCCCACTTCCTTTAGAACAACTCATACATGGGTTTGTGATTTATTACATAGTCCTTTTCCAAAAATCTAGTTATTGTGTTAACAATTACCCTTCGATCTTTTGGACTAAATAAATCACCCTCCATTTTTCTAGGCTATCCCATATACAGACAAACGTCTCACGAATTACTATATCTAGGGCATATCTATAAAATGAATTTAATTATTCCAAATAATTCATCATCTATCTAATCATAACCATAAGAGCCTTATACCTTCTACCCACCACATCATTCAGTTGGGGCAAGCCCGGTGTAGTTAACTTGAGATTTAATCTCAACTTCTGATTAATAGCTCCTAACTATCCCAAGAAGTATTCGCCATCACGATTAAATCGTAATGACTTAATATATTTTCCATGACGCTTCACTGTACCAGCCTTGTAATTCTTGAATTAATCAAAGAACTTAGACATGCAGTGCATCAAATAAATATATTGGTTTCCAGAATAATCTTTGAATATTCATAACCACCTCTCGCCTGGATAATGTTAGGTTCGCTTGAATCAGAATGAACTAATTCTAACATATATATATCTTTGGCTCTACACCCCACAGCCTTGAAAAGACAGTTAATCATTTTTACTTCCAAGCAAGACTCGCAAGTCCGATAGTTTCCACTTCAGATAAACCTTACGGTCTATCAGCTATCAACTTTTGAATCCTACTCAAGTAAAATGAACTAGTCTTAGACGCCAAATGTATGTTTAGTTCATCTTTGAAGGTTCCTTTCTCTTACTAATATTAGAAGATGCATTATTAATTACTATCTGTTGCATCTGTGGGATGTACATGATTCAAGAGTATACATATTATCCACCAACGTACTTTAACGGATTATAGCCTCATTTCTCATTACTATGACCATGCCATTTAAATGAAATGAAGTATCCATCCGTTAATGCATAGAAACTGAAATCAAATTCTTTCTATGAAACGTACGTAAAGACAATTTCTCATAATCAGTCGTTTATTCTTATCATGAGATAAATAAACAACTCCCACTGCAATAGTCACTACCTATGTAGTTTTACCCATGTTATAATAATCTTATCCTTTCTTAGTGATAAACATTTAGTGATTCCAGTATCTACACACTTCGTGTCTGTAGATGCCATCACTAATCATATTTAAACAACTAGTGAATAAGATATTAAACTTGTTCACATTATGATGAAATTGGCTTTCCTATTCCACATGTTTTGTCAGAAGTTTCCCACCATATACATCCTTTCTTGTGATTCAGGTGGAACTTACTCAAAACATCTAGGCAATTATGGAAAATAAAATTGACTTAGGTAAACCCTTCAACTTCTATTCCATCTATTTCCAATTCATTCATCAGATTCTATCATGATCTTGCGCCTTTTAAATTACTCAAGTATCCAAAGAGTTATATGAGACCATCATATTCCATCTATTTCCAATTCATTCATCAGATTCTATCATGAGACGTCCTTTGTGAGAACACACATGTATATTTCATAAGCAGTAAAATTCAAAACCAAGATTCTTTTCTAATCATTTAATTTGGACGAGTAAATATAATGTCTTTTAGTTAACAATTAGTGAAATAAAACCATTCGAAATTCAGAGAATCACAAATAAATATTCCGATCAAATCTTCGAATTTTATCCTTTTATATTGATTCCCTCAAAACAATATAAAAATAAAATTCACCGACATCTCAAGCACCGTGAGTCTGCAAGCCACGTTAGTGTGGACGTTTACAAACCCGAACATTTACAAGAGAAGGTTTTACCCATTAATTTCATTTGTCAACCTAACTTTATGACATAATAATTAATAGTCGGTTCCTCTTTAGCAATGCAAATAATAGCAGTGACTCCGTTGGGGAGGATACTAATTATTTACACCTAAGTGTACACCATTATTTGATCCCAAGTCCACTGCGCGAGCTTGTGTGCCTTACAGTTGGAGAAGTACACACGCGCTCGGATAGCTTCCTACAATCATCAATTATTAGTTTGCACTAGTGAACCGCACACAAACTCATCCATTAGGGAGGAAGGCCTATTGCCAACACACAAGTTTATGCGCCACATTACAAACAATAATTATTTAATGAAGTTTGTACCAGTGATCCGTGAATAAACTCATCCGTTAGGGAGGAAGGCCTATTGCCAACAATCAAGTTTACTCGCATCACTTACAAACTAATAATGGAGGCCGCGGGAATTAATTACCAATCCCCTCTCCCACTTAGTTATTTAATACCGAGGGTTTTTAACATGCATATAATATTCAGGAATAAAATATACAACCTAGACATGCTTCTATTAACAGCAATTTAAATAAATAAATCACATAGAACATGTCTTTCACATATACAACAATAATTGATAATTAAATCAATTAATCAGTTATATAACATTAATTAATTGTATAAAATGTTGGATCAATTAAATAGGCCCAGCTGACCCAAACTTTATTAGCATAAAATGAGCAACCCATTAATAAAATAATTAAGCCCATTTACCCTGCCAATTTCTTCATTAAGGTCTAGCTCAATATTTAACCTTGGCCCAACAACAATTCCACAATTAATTAAATACAGCAATAATAAATGGCCCAGCAGCCCATTACCATTTAATTAAAATTGGGCCCAAAACCAGCTGAATTATTAAAAAACAACCCAGCAGGCCCAAAACCAAATTAAATGGAATATAGCCCATCAGCACAGCCCAATAACACTCCAATAAAAATTGGGCCATTAGCCCAAAACCAAATTAGAGAAATAAGACCTAATGCATGCATATCAAACAGGCCCAGCTGAAAAACAAGGTCCAACAGCAAACTAAAGGAATTAAGCCCACAACCCAAAATCAAATTTGAATCCAAGCCCAAAGGGGCAGCCCATTCCATGTCCATCTGCTGCTGCCCTATTTCACTCCAGCCGCCATGTCTTCCTTACCGAGCAATCACCGGAGCTACCTGGCACCACCGCTGCCGGCTGATGCACCCACGGCCCATCGGAGCTGCACCGTCAGCCGTCAGTCATGCGAGCTCCGCACTCCGACCATCCAGTAGCGCCATCGACTGCAACCGCACTGGCATCAGGCAGCCACCAGCCATCGGTCGTCGAGTCGCTATCTCGCCTCCTTCCAGTACAGCCGCCGACGAACATCGACAAGTCCACGAAGGATTCGACAGAAGACACGATCAAAAACATGCCTGTTGCCATCTCCTTCGATTACCCAAGTCTTGGGGTTGTTCACAGTCATCAGCGCCAATGACCAAAACAAAACCAGACTTAATCGGAGGAGAATTCAGATCCTTCCTGGTGGTAGAAGGACTGGCCCTGAATCTGGCTAGGAGTCGTCAGGGATCCCTCCAGACCCACCTCAGAAAAAGCAGTACCCGCCCGGAATCCGCAGCACATAATCGAAAAGGGGCAGACTCGATCGAAACTAAGCAAGGTCTGATCGAAACCATGCTGGGCCGCACGAAATACTGCCAGCATTCCCACCGGCGAATCACACCCAGATTCTTCCTCTCTGATTGACAGTGACGCAGTCGAATGCCCTCTCTCCGTCATCAGCCCAGTCAGCGCGATACCTCCGACAAGGCCGCTGAAGCTTCACGTCTAACAAGGCCCAGCCTCCAGCGCCTCGACGAATGAAGGACTCGCCTCACCAGCCTTGCCATCCTTTCAGTTTTGTGATTTTCACCACCGTGTACAATCACCGCTGTGGTCGTGTATACACTCATCCGAAAGTCAATATTCATCGATACAAGTATTGGGATTTCATAGATAATAGAATATAAACGAAACCCTTTCACTCATGCGACTTTCACAGAAATATCTAGTCAAAGATGCAAATAGGATTTCCAGCGATGAATTCATAGGATTTTCACAAATAAAACAAAATTATTCAAACCCTAATACACATGCTTTCTATACGAAAATTAATACATGTATAGCAGGTTAACCCTACCTAATGTCTCACGTTTCACCACAAAACCAATGCTCTTATACCAATTGTTGGTAATTGGATCGTGCGGTTCAACGTGATCGTTAGGATAACAGGTAACAAAATCAGCGGAAGCGAATATAAATGTTTATCGTACTTCTGGGTTGGTGTAGAGGATGATCTGTAGAGAACTACCTCTGATCTTCTACTGTATGTCCCAAGTGTGATCCTGCTGTTGTGTGGGCAACAGTCTGCAGGATCTCTCAATCTGCTTCTTTCCCTAACTTACGTCAAAAGAGGCGCAGGAATTCTTAGGGTTCCAAGAGGCTGAGTTCACTTATATACTGGGCTACAGCAGGGATCAGGAGGAGAATTGGAGTTGGGCCTCCATTGGATTAAATATCCAAGCTTAGCCCAAAGCTTATATTTAATCCAATAATAATAATAAATTCCACTAAATTATTATTATTATACTACCAAAATTACGTTTTGGGCTCCTTCTTATTATGAGCCCGAAGTCTCCCCATGTTTAAGATATACAATGTCCATTAATTAATTAAGTTACTGAAAACTCAAATTAATTAATATCTCATCCGAGAGTAGTATCACTCAACCTTATTATCATGCCGAAAATTAATCCACTTGCAAGATTTACATGATAAACCTTATGAGCTCCTCAAGGGGACATCATTAACCTATGTCGGACACGGATTCCTTCTACAATCAACAGCACACCATAGATACAGCACTATTTCCCAACTCACCGAGTTTGTTGATTTAATACTTATAAATCTCACCCATTGATGAATCAAAGAAATATATATTGCCCTACGTGTCGAGGTTATTGTATAGGGATTAAGAGCATGAACTTCAATAATAACAGAGATCAAGTTCTACTATCTAGTCAGTGTAAAAAGGACCAATTTGATACATGGTTTCAATTTGTTGTTCAGGTATAGTCTAATTTGAGTAATTCTTACCCTGAATATGCAATTCTTGATACTTGCTGAACTTGGATAGTTCGTTGGTAAGCAAGAATCCGTTGGTCAGCCTGGTATTGGTGGTCCCGGAAGTGTTCCCGTACGTTATGGCAAAGCAAATATATACTTATAGTTTTTAAGTAATATTTTCATACTTATAGCAAAGTAATTATACTTATTGTTGTTAAACAAGTTATTCATGGCATCAAGATTTAGAAATTTATTTTTGAAAGATGAAGAAAACGAACATCATGAAGAAGAAAATGAGCATCATGATAAAGAAAATATGCATCACGATGAAGAAAATGAGAATAACGATGAAAAAATGAGCATCACGATGAAGAAAATATGCATCATGGTGAAGAAAATGTACATCATGTTAAAGAAAATGAGCATCATGATGAAGAAAATGAGCATCATGATCAAGAAAATATTCATCATGATGAAGAAAATAAGCATCATGATGAAGAAAATCTAAATCATGATGATGAAAATATGCATCATGATGAAGAAAATGAGCATCATGATGAAGGAATCGAGCATCATGATTAAGAAAATGAGCATCATGATGAAGAAAATTTGTATATTGATGAAGACAATGAGCATCAGGATGATGAAAATGAGCATAAGATGAAAGAAATGAGCATCATAATAAGGGAAAAGAGCATCATGATAAACGAAATGAGCATCACGATTAAGAAAATAAGCATCACGATGAAGAAAATATGCATCACGAGGTAGAAAATATTCATCATGATGTAGTAAATGAGCATCATGTTGAAGAAAATGAGCATCATAATGAAGAAAGTATGCATCACAATGAAGAAAGTATGCATCACGATGAAGTAAATAAGCATCATGATGAAGAAAATATACAGCACGATGAAGAAAATGTGCATCATGAAGAATAAAATATGAATCATGAAGAATAAAATGAGCATCAGGATTAAGAAAATGAGCATCATGATGAAGAAAATGAGCATCATGATGAAGAAAATGAGCATCATGATGAAGGAAATGAGCATCATGATGAAGAAAATGAGCATCATGTTAAAGAAAATGAGCATCATGAAGAAAATATGCATCATGATGAAGAAAATTAACATCATGATGAAGAAAATGAGCATCATGATCAAGAAAATGAGCATCACGATGAAGAAAATATGCATCATGATGAAGAAAATTAGCATCACGATGAAACAAATTAGCATCACGATGAAGAAAATAACCATCACGATGAAGAAAATAACCATCACGATGAAGAAAATATGCATCACGATGAAGAAAATATGCATCATGATAAAGAAAATGAGCATCATGATGAAGAAAATATGCATCATGATGAAGAAAATTAGCATCATGATGAAGAAAAGTAGCATTATGATTATGAAAATACGCAGCATGATGAAGAAAATGAGCATCATGATGAAGGAAAAGAGCATCATAATGAAGAAAATGAGCATCATGATGAAAAAAATATGCATCATGATGAAGAAAATTTACATCATGATAAAGAAAATGAGCATCATTATGAAGAAAATGAGCATCATGATAATGAAAATATGCATCATGATGAAGAAAATGAGCATCATGATGAAGAAAATATGCATCATGATGAAGAAAATATGCAACGTGATGAAGGAAATGAAAATCAAGATGAAGAAAACGAGTATGATGAAGAAAATATGCATCACGATAAAGAAAATATGAATCATGATGAAGAAAATGAGCATCATTATGATGTAAATATGCATCATGACGAAGGAAATGAGCATCATGATGAAGAAAATAAGCATAATGATGACGAAAATATGCATCATGATAAGAAAATGAGCATCATGATGAAGGAAATGAGCATCATGATGAAGAAAATGAGAATCATGAGGAAGAAAATGAGCATCATGATGAAGAAAATATGCATCATCATGAAGAAAATATGCATCATGATGAAGAAAATGAGCATCATGATGAAGAAAATATACATCATGAAGAAGAAAATGAGCATCATGATGAAGAAAATATGCATCACGATGAAGAAAATGAGCATCACGATGAAGAAAATATGAGCATCATGATAAAGAAAAATGAGCATCATGATAAAGAAAAATGAGCATTATGATGAAGAAAATGAGCATCATGATCAAGAAAATATGCATCATGATGAAGAAAATAAGCATCATGATGAAGAAAAACTGAATCATGATGAAGAAAATGAGCATCATGATGAAGAAAATATGCATCATGAAGAAAGAAATGAACATCACGATGAAGAAAATGAGCATCACGAAGAAAAAAATGTGCATCATGATGTAGAAAATGAGCATCATGATGTAAAAATGAGCATCATGATGATGAAAATATGCATCATGATGAAGAAAATATGCATAATGATGAAGAAAATAAGCAACATGATGAAGAAAATATGAATCATGATGAAGAAAATGAGCATCATCAGTAAATATGCATCATGATGAAGAAAATATACATTACGAAAAAAATGAGCATCATGATGAAGAAAATATGCATCATGATGAAGAAAATTTGCATCATGATAAATAAAGAAAATGAGCTTCATGATGAAGAAAATGAGCATCATGATGAAGGAAAAGAACATCATGATAAATATGCATCATGATGAAGAAAATATGCATTATGATGAAGAAAATAAGCATCATGATGAAGAAAATATGCATCATGATGAAGAAAATGAACCCTAAACCCTAAACTCAAAACCCTAAAGCCCTAAATCCCTAAACCCTAATCTAAACCCTAAACCTTAGACCCTAAACTCTCTAAACCCTAAAACCCTAACAATAATAACAACAGCAACAACAACAACAACAACAACAATAACAACAACAAAATAATAATAATAATAATAATAATAATAATAGTAATAATAAATGCCTAACTTGATTCTAGGAATATCACTCCCTTGTCCTTGAAATACATGCACATATTTGATTGTTCGAAGGTTAAGAAATGTAATTTTTTTGTAGTAATTATTTTAAAAAAGAGAAGTATTTTTGGTATTTGCTTTTCACATATGGATTGAAATTATAATATTTTAATGCACAGTGTCGTGAGAAAAATAAATAATAACAATAATAATAATAATAACAATAACAACAATAATAATAAAAATAACAATAACAACAATAAGAATAACAACAACAAGAATAATAACAACAATAATAACAACAACAACAACAATAATAATAATTATTTTTATTATTATTATTATTAATAGTACTCCCTCCGTCCCACGTATTTTTACCAACTTTCCATTTTGAGGTGTCCCACGTATTTTTACTCATTTCATTTTTGGTAAGAATAAATAATATTTTATTACCTACTTTTTACAATCCCAACAACTTTAATTACTTTTTTACACTTTATTCATCATTCCCAACAACTTTATTTACTTTTTCTTTTTAAATTACTAATTTATTCCTACTTTTTCTTACATTATACATTAAAATAATAACACGTCTTAATCTCCGTGCCCGTACAAAGGGGTAAAAATACCCGGGACGGAGGGAGTATTACTCTAAACAATAACAACAATAACAATAACAACAACAACAATAACAACAATAATAATAACAATAATAATAGTAACAACAACAATAATAACAACAATAACAAAAATTCTCACAACAAAACAACAATATTAACAACAACAGCAACAACAGCAACAACAACAATAATAATAATAAAAATAATAACAATAATAATAATAACAACAATAATAATAACAACAATAATAATAATAACAACAATAATAACAACAATAGTAACAATAAAAAATAATAATAATGATAATAATAATAAAGGCATATCTTGATTCCTAGAATATCATTCCCTCGTCCTAGAAATACATGCACATATTTTATGAAACTGAATTAATGTAATTTT
>CM042997.1:222127-231749 GCA_023678885.1 Pogostemon cablin
TTTTGAATTTAACTTTAGCATTCATTAATGAACTAAAAACAGAGATCATAAATCACAGAGCCAAGCACGGAAACGCCCCAAGATTCAGAAACCTCAAGATCTTGAATTTGCTCCAAACTTAATTCTTCAAACTTGAATCTACGAACAACCATCCTGTCTCTGTCATCCTACACCTCTCTCTGTCATCCTACGCGAATGTCACAAAAGTTATGTCTAAAATGTCCACAGAGATTAATGCAGCTTCTGCTTTAAATTACCAAACAGACCATACCTTATTTGAATCCTTCGTATTAATCAAAGCTTGTGACTGAATATTGATGTCTTGAACAGACATGATAGGTTCTTGCCTTGATCCCTTGGTTGGGACAGTTCTCTGTGGAAGTAATTTATTCATAAGAATTACACGGTAGTGACGTTACAGTTCAAAAATTGGAAAATTACGATAAAAAAACTTACTGAAGGTGCAGTTATGTTCCCAGGTCGTGCAGCACGGTCCCCAACATTGGATTTTGCTGTTTTCAAGCTGCTTTTGGATGTTATGCCAGTTGATGTTGATCTACTAGATTCAAAATTTTCTGCAAGAGTAGCATAAAAGAAATCAATATGGGAACTCTGAAAGTAAAAAAAGCCCCTTGCCTTTAGGTAAAAGTTGGGATCGTGTAATGCATGAAAAAGAATACCTTGAAAACCTCCATATGCTTTCAACCTTTCAACAACAATAGCCAAAGCAGAACCTTGTATATCTTTCAAGTTTTTGGTCACCTATAGATAAAAAAGATAGACCAAACAATGAACCTTGCGGGAATTCACATACTTGAATAAGACTATAAGTTAACAAATTTTGAATCACACATACCATTTCTTGTCCGCAAACCCTCAATAATTCATTGAAGCATGCTTCAGCAGCTTTAAGAACATCTGCTGATTTATCCTGGAATATTCATCAAGCAGTATTATTAACATAAAATAAAATAAGTAAATAAGAGGCAATTGTCAACCACTGATATTTAAAAAGAACACATTATTTGCCGAAATTGATACCGTCATGGCAGAAGCAGTGGGTTTTAGCAACTGTATAGCATCAGGAAAATCAGCTAATCCATTTAGATGTCTTGACAACCATTCAAAAAGATCCTTGCGCCCTTCTGCACCAAGCTAAGCATCTGTGAGAGCAGCCGTAATATACGAGACCTACAGAAGAGAGAAGAAAGTTATTAGTACATAAAACAAGATGCACAATAAAAAAATTCCGAAAAGGATGACTACAGACCATCTTATCAAGGTTAGCAGCACCAAGCCAAGAATCTAAGGTCTTCAAAATTCTCTCATGTTCTTCTTGTTGTCACCTAGGCATTTCAAGATATCTAAAAGAATACCCTGCATGAACCACATTAATATTAATTATCTAACCTGTAAAAGAAAAGATCCAAGGTCATAATTACTATTGATCCAGTGGACTTAATAAAATGGGAATGCTTCATTGGGTTCAGATGGAACTGGGGATAAAATGTGAATTTATTGAAGAGGTTTTTTTTCTTGTAATCATACAACAATGTGTGGAGAATTGTACCTTGCTTGCCTTCTCAACGGGCTGCCCCATTGCAGATGCAAGAGCACCAAGTGAAGAAAGGGTTGCCATAATTAAATTCTTGTTGCTATCATGCAAACGGCCTCTTAGAGCTCCAAATAGATCTCCTGAAGCAAGTCGCACGAGTGAGAAAATTACTGCATTCAGATACTTCTAATTTACAATCAAAAAACAAAAATATCCTATCCAACAGGTTGAACGCGTTTATTTGCCTCTTCAAGTATTTTATTCACATTTTCAATAGACTCCAAACGAATCTAAAAAGAAAAAGAAAAAATAATAAAGCAAGTTCATATGCAAGAAATGGTTTAATAAATTTCTAGCTAACATCAACATAAAATTACCTTCCAATCAGAACTCTCCAGTCCCTTCAACAGAGCAGGAGTGATCTTTTCACTAATATCTTCACGTGGAAGTCCATCTAAACCGCCAGCAACAATTGTTGCAGAATCAGATAATTTCACAGTCTTCTTTGGTGCTGCAGACACCTGCACATAAAAAATATGTAGTAAAGTACAATCAAAGGGTTATCAAAGGAAAAGAACAAATAAAATCTGAGCATAAATTACCTCATACGGATTCTTCTCATACTCTGCATCAAGCGTACTCAAAAGAGCAGGTTTCACATCTGAGAGGAACCCTTTAATATCTACAAGAAGAATATGAAAATTGGCAAAAAATAAAAAAATTAAATCCTGCAGAAACAAAGATGAAATATGTCAGATGTTAAAACCACAACACTAAAATTCAAAAATGATATTATTAGTAGAAATTAAATTTATTTTAAGAAAAAGAAACAACAGAGATCATTGAAAAGGAGCTTCGAGCACCTTCATTTTGATATGAGAAGTACCAAAGTCGTCCACAGCAGAAACCATCCACAACAGGCCTTCACTAAGAACCTTTGGATTCTTGTGTTCTTTCATAATTTTATACATCTGAAAAAGATCAAATGGCAGAACTGATCATATTTATAAAGTGAAAAAAACTTAACAAGTTTACAAACAAGTTGTCAGATCATCCACTAAAACAGGAAATGAACCAATATATGCCCACTTTACTAATTACCGAAGAGTTATCCACTACACAGAACAGGTTCAATTCCAAAAAAAAGAAAGTCAATTGGACACAAGGATCTTCAGAGCATAATAAAACACACGAGATAAAAAAAATAAATCAAAGTTTAACTGTTCTACAATAATTACCCTTCAACCCAAATGGATCCAATATACTACAGAGACGGCAGGTGGAAAAGAGACTCACAGGTTGAAGGCTCAATCTAATGATTAACTCAAGTCCATTCCACTCATTACAAGCTTCTTTTCCATTTTTGAGCATCCAACTTATAGGCTAGTTTAATTGACCAAACTACTATCACAGTGGACCAAAATGTCTGTTACCTAACACAAGCATATTTAAATACTATAAATCAAAAGTCAAAATAGGAAAGAAAAAAGATCAAAAGATACAATTCTAAACACTTGAAAGGTTTTCTTATCCTATGTGAAAAAATGTACAAACCTATCTTAGCAGAATGGAGAGAGTAATATATTTAAGTATGTTTCTCTCAATATATTATTCTCAAAGAAGTAAATCAGTACCAATAATTTTTATACAATAGCGGCGATAACCAGAAGACAGGCAAATTACCCCTTAAATTGATGAGTTAGGCCAATTGACGGAACAATTCTGGAGACGTGTACAGTTTGCAAGTTTACAATAGAAAATCAGATGCAAAAGTTAACTAATATGTGAATATGAAATAAAAAGTGAAAGTAGATTTGCTGTTTTTGTCTGCACCAATAGTTATTAAGGGCGCAAGGCGCACCAAGGCGCACCGAGGCATATTTGTGCCTGACGCGCATGGCGCACGCCTGAGGCGCGCCTTGGAATTAATGTATAATATAACACCATTATTTATTCTACACTAAATATAACCCATATACAACATATTTACCCAATAAAATAAGTTTAAAAGGCATATAATATAACAATTTATATGAGTACGACATATGAACTAGCCAAAATTAAACATGCACATACGAAAATTCATAATATTTGAAATAAAATAAGTCAATCAAAGCATCACACAAAATCTAGCAGCAAATATATTTTAATTATCATCTCTTCATCATCAAACTTCAAGTCCTCATCATCAATTTGTTCTTCCTCATTAAAATCTTTTTCTCTTCAAATCCAACATTATCTTCTTCTTCTTCGTCCTCTTCATCTAATAATCTTAAAGTAGTTCCCTTTTCCTTCATTACTTCTTTCTCTTGCATTTTGGAACTAGTGGCAGTTGACCCCAATGAGATTGCAAATTTATTTCAGACATGATATATATACCACAACTACAATAAAATCTTACAATTTCAATGAGAAAATGGAGGAGAACTAAACATCTTTTAGTGTAGAGCTTGAATCAACAAAATACAAGCCTAGTATAGAATCATATCTTTATGTTAAATTGTTGTACAGTAATGACGAGAGCAACCAAATGAGAAATAAAGGAGCAACACCACAACAGAGATTCTAAACGATATGAAAATAAATTTGAATTACAATAGATAGTCATCACGTTTAAGTCCTTGATAAAAGCATTTAAGTCCTTGATAAAAGCAATTCTTAAAAGAAAGAAGAGAAATTATTAGGGAGGCTTTGAGACGCTAACTTAGCCGGTAGATAAAGTAATCTTTCATGGACTGAAAGTACTTGAGTTCTTTTCTAGAAACAATGATGATTCAAGTCATGAATAATGAACTTTTTAAGAACTTTACTCAATTATATTAAACACAATCATACCTTTAAGATCATAAGTTTGGGATTTCCAGCTGGAATGTCTTATGTTAAATCTTAGTCCTGTAATTAAAAACTCATTTTATAAGAGAGCAAGCGAATGAGGAAAAAATAAAGAGCAGCATGCATAATAGAGATTCTAAACTATATGAATATATAATTAAATGTCGATTTCCGGTCATCATGTAAACTATAATAGCATATCTAGCAAGAAAGAAGAGAAATTATAACGACGGCTGTGAGACTTTAACACTAACGGTAGATAAAGTTAACCATTAATGAAGTACTTGAGTTCTTATCTAGAAACAATCATTGAAAATTCCAGTCTTGAAATAAGATCTTATAGCACTTGAAAAGCAAATGAAAGAGTAGCATCCAAAAGAAAGAAAACTACAATGATCATGATAGAGCTTAAGATCTTACTCACAGAATGTAAAAGGTAAAACCTGAAACGTGCATAAAAAAGAATGTCTTAAGTATTAAATTTCCAGTGGAAATAAATTCTTTTAGACTAATTGCAATTGAACTATTATGATCTACATAAGGGATCAAGTTCAGAAATGTTTAATCCCTTGACATTACGATCTCACAATGCTAATATGTAGTGAAGTACAATCAAAGGGTTCTCAAAGAGTAGCATCCCAAAGAAAGAAACTACCATGATCATGATAGAACTTAAGATCTTACTCACAGAATGTAAAAGGTAAAACCTGAAACGTGTGTAAAAAAGAATGTCTTAAATATTAAATTTCCAGTGGAAATAAATTCTTTTAGACTACTTGCAGTTGAACTATTATGATCTACATAAGGGATCAAGTTCAGAAATGTTTAATCCCTTAACAATACGATCTCACAATGCTAATATGTAGAGAAGTACAATCAAGGGTTCTCAAGGATAAAGAACAATTAAAAACTTACCAGAAATGACCTTATACGGATTCCTTTCATACTCTGCTTCAATGGTACTACTATCCAGAGCAGGTTTGACATCTGAGACGCCTTTAATATTTTCAAGGAGAATAACATAAAGTCAGTAAAGCTATCATTTGAAGAGTATAAAAACGTGGCAAACGAAATTCATGCCACCTAGGACAACAAACCTGTGTAGAGCACCAATCAGCTTCACATTAGCAGTTTTAGTTGTAATATAACTAGATTGAAACTGATACCTCGCATTAGTCAATTAAATCCTGCAGGAACAAACATACCAGATGTTAAAACCACAACATAATAAAACTCAAAAAATGATATTATTGATTGTAATTAATTTTTTTTTAAGAAAAAGACGAAAGAGAGATCATTAACAAAGAGATTCAAGCACCTTCATTTTAATATGTGAAGTACAAAAGTGGTGCACTACAGAAATCATCCAAAACAGGACTTCACTAAGAACGTTGGATTTTAGAGCTCTTTCATAATTTTATTCATCTGAAATATTTCAAATGACAGAAGTTATCATATTTATAAAGGGGGAAAAACACTTTAATAAAATACTAGTACATCGCAATTGCAATACCTGGACATTTTTTCTCATTCCATCCAGGAACTGCGCAATGTATGCTCATCAAAGCTCTCATGATTTTTCTTTTTCTTTTTTTTTTGACCTTTTTATGATCTTTTTTTTACCTCTTTTTTTTCCAATGCTAATATGATTTTTTTTTTGAGCTTCATGAGAGCCTTCTTTTTTTTTTTTTTTTTTTGCTCTTTAACACTTTTTTTCGAAGATCTCATGATACTTTTTTTTAGTACGCCCTTCTTCACCATGCTCAGCATTAGGGAGAGCAGCCATAATAAAAGGGACCTGCAGAAGAGAGAAGAAGAAAATTAATAGTGCATAAAACAGGATTCACAACAAACTTTTTAAAATGTCATTACATAGAAAGTTTATAAAGGGGGAAAAAAACACTTTAATAAAATACTAGTACATCACAATTGCAATACCTTGACATTTTTTCTCATTCCATCCAGGAACTGCGCAATGTATGCTCATCAAAGCTCTCATGATTTTTCTTTTTTTTTTTTTTTTGACCTTTTTATGACCTTTTTTTTACCTCATTTTTTTTCCAGTGCTCATATGATTTTTTTTTTTGAGCTTCCTGAGAGCCTTCTTCATTATTTTTTTTTTTTTGCTCTTTAACTCTTTTTTTCAAAGATCTCATGATACTTTTTTTTAGTACGCCCTTCTTCACCATGCTCAGCATTAGGGAGAGCAGCCATAATAAAAGAGACCTGCAGAAGACAGAAGAAGAAAATTAATAGTGCATAAAACAGGATTCACAACAAACTTTTTAAAAAGTCATTACATAGAAAGTTTTTAAAGGCCAGGATTTTGGTATTCATAGCTCATCCTTGGGGATACTTTTGGTCCTTTGTACTTTTAGTTTTCCCTTTTCTATTAATAATATCATCTAATTAAATAATCTCCCCATTTTTGCCAAAGGACCTACCCTCCCCTAACTAAAATTTCAGCATTCAAACCACCATTCTGAAGCCATGTTCATTTGAGGGGTGTTATTATTTTTTTAGGGAATAAATTTTATTTACATGATGAGATTACAAATTGATTTCAGACATGATATATATACCACAACTACAATAAAATCTAACAACTTCAATGCGAAAATGGAGGAGAACTAAACAACTTTTAGTGCTAGAGCTTGAATCAACAAAATACAAGCCTAGTATAGAATCATATCTTTATGTTAAATTGTTGTACAGTAATGATAAATACATTTCAGAAGAGAGCAACCAAATGAGAAATAAAGGAGCAACACCACAACAGAGATTCTAAACGATATGAAAATAAATTTGAATTCCAATAGTAGTCATCTCGTTTAACTCCTTGATAAGAGCAATTCTTGAAAGAAAGAAGAGAAATTATTAGGGAGGCGTCGAGACGCTAACTTAGCCGGTAGATAAAGTAATCTTTCATGGACTGAAAGTACTTGAGTTCTTTTCTAGAAACAAGGATGATTCAAGTCATGAATAATGAACTTTTTAAGAACTTTACTCAATTATATAGTCAAAAACAATCATACCTTTAAGATCATAAGTTTGGGATTTCCAGCTGGAATGTCTTATTTTAAATCTTTGTCCTGTAATTAAAAACTCATTTTATAAGAGAGCAAGCAAATGAGGAAAAAATAAAGAGCAGCATGCATAATAGAGATTCTGAACTATATGAATATATAATTAAATGTCGATTTTCGGTCATCATGTAAACTATAATAGCATATCTAGCAAGAAAGAAGAGAAATTATAACGAAGGCTGTGAGACTTTAACACTAACGGTAGATAAAGTTAACCATTAATGAAGTACTTGAGTTCTTATCTAGAAACAAACATTGAAAATTCCAGTCTTGAATAAAGATCGTATAGCACTTGAAAATTTATCACGCGCGGCAAATGAAAGAGTAGCATCCAAAAGAAAGAAACTACAATGATCATGATAGAGCTTAAGATCTTACTCACAGAATGTAAAAGGTAAAACTGAAGCGTGTGTAAAAAAGAATGTCTTAAGTATTAAATTTCCAGTGGAAATAAATTGTTTTAGACTAATTGCAATTGAACTATTATGATCTACATAAGGGATCAAGTTCAGAAATGTTTAATCCCTCGACATTACGATTTCACAATGCTAATATGTAATGAAGTACAATCGAAGGGTTCTCAAAGAGTAGCATCCAAAGAAAGAAACTACCATGATCATGATAGAGCTTAAGATCTTACTCACAGAATGTAAAAGGTAAAACCTGAAACGTGTGTAAAAAAAGAATGTCTTAAGTATTAAATTTCCAGTGGAAATAAATTCTTTTAGACTACTTGCAGTTGAACTATTATGATCTACATAAGGGATCAAGTTCAGAAATGTTTAATCCCTTGACATTACGACCTCACAATGCTAATATGTGTGTGAAGTACAATCAAAGGGTTCTCAAGGATAAAGAACAATTAAAAACATACCAGAAATGACCTTATACGGATTCCTTTCATACTCTGCTTCAATGGTACTAATATCAGAGCAGGTTTGACATCTGAGACGCCTTTAATATTTTCAAGGAGAATAACATAAAGTCAGTAAAGCTATCATTTGAAGAGTATGTGAAAACATGGCAAACGAAATTCATTGCCAACTAGGACAACGACCTGTGTAGAGCACCAATCAGCTTCACATTAGCATTTTTAGTTGTAATATAACTAGATTGAACTGATACCTCGCATTAGTCAATTAAATCCTGCAGGAACAAACATGCTAGATGTTAAAACCACAACATAATAAAACAAAAAAAATGATATTACTGATTGTAATTAATTTTTTTTTTTAAGAAAAAGACGCAGAGAGATCATTAACAAAGAGATTCAAGCACCTTTATTTTAATATGTGAGTACAAAAGTGGTGCACTACAGAAATCATCCAAAAAGGACTTCACTAAGAACGTTGGATTTTAGAGCTCTTTCATAATTTTTCATCTGAATTTTCAAATGACAGAAGTTATCATATTTATAAAGGGGGAAAAACACTTTAATAAAATACTAGTACATCGCAATTGCAATACCTGGACATTTTTTCTCATTCCATCCAGGAACTGCGCAATG
This sequence comes from Pogostemon cablin, assembly GCA_023678885.1. Classification (NCBI taxonomy): domain Eukaryota; kingdom Viridiplantae; phylum Streptophyta; class Magnoliopsida; order Lamiales; family Lamiaceae; genus Pogostemon; species Pogostemon cablin. Next base: position 231,108 of record CM042997.1, read on the forward strand.
TATGCTCATCAAAGCTCTCATGATTTTTCTTTTTCTTTTTTTTTGACCTTTTTATGATCTTTTTTTTACCTTTTTTTTTCCAATGCTAATATGATTTTTTTTTTTGAGCTTCATGAGAGCCTTCTTTTTTTTTTTTTTTTTTGCTCTTTAACACTTTTTTTCGAAGATCTCATGATACTTTTTTTTAGTACGCCCTTCTTCACCATGCTCAGCATTAGGGAGAGCAGCCATAATAAAAGGGTATGCAGAAGAGAGAAGAAGAAAATTAATAGTGCATAAAACAGGATTCACAACAAACTTTTTAAAATGTCATTACATAGAAAGTTTATAAAGAGGGAAAAAAAACACTTAATAAAATACTAGTATATCGCAATTGCTATACCTGGACATTTTTTCTCATTCCATCCAGGAACTGCGCAATGTATGCTCATCAAAGCTCTCATGATTTTTCTTCTTTTTTTTTTTTGACCTTTTTATGATCTTTTTTTTTACCAATTTTTTTTCCAATGCTCATATGATTTTTTTTTTTGAGCTTCATGAGAGCCTTCTTCATTATTTTTTTTTTGCTCTTTAACTCTTTTTTTCAAAGATCTCATGATACTTTTTTTTAGTACGCCCTTCTTCACCATGCTCAGCATTAGG
>CM042997.1:232249-291676 GCA_023678885.1 Pogostemon cablin
TGATCATAACAAGTGAATAAGCATCAAAATGAAGGAAATATGCATCGAAACAAAGGAAATGTTGATCATAACAACTGAATGAGCATCAAAATGAAGTAACTATGCATCGAAACAAAGGAAATGTTGATCATAGCAAGCTAATTATCATTAAAATGAAGGAGTATGCACTTAAATGAATGAAATGTTGATCATAACAAGCAATTGAGCATCAACATGAAGGAAATATGCATCGAATCAAAGGAAATGTTGATCATAACAAGCGAATGAGCATCAAAACGAAGGAAATATTCATCGAAACGAAGGAAATGTTCATCATAAAAGGCGAATGAACTTCAAAATAAGGGAAATATGCATCGAAATGAAGAAAATATTGGTCATAACAAGCGAATGAGCATCAAAATAAAAGAAATATGCATCGAAATGAAGGAAACGTTGATCATGACAAGCAAAAGAGCATTAAAATGAAGGATTATGCATAAAATGAAGGAAGCGATCATAACAAGCGAATGAGCATAAAAATGAAGGAAATATGCATCGAAACAAAGGAAATGTTTATCATAACATGCGATGAGCATCAAAATGAAGGAATATGCAAAGAAAAAAGAAAATATTGATCATAACAAGTGAATAAGCATCAAAATGAAGGAAATATACATCGAAACAAAGGAAATGTTGATCATAACAACTGAATGAGCATCAAAATGAAGTAAATATACATCGAAACAAAGGAAATGTTGATCATAGCATGCTAATTATTATCAAAATGAAGGAGTATGCACTTAAATGAAGAAAATGTTGATCATAACAAGCGATTGAGCATCAGCATGAAGGAAATATTTATCGAATCAAAGGAAATGTTGATCATAACAAGCGAATGAGCATCAAAACAAAGGAAATATTCATCGAAACAAAGGAAATGTTCATCATAAAAGGCTAATGAACTTCAAAATAAGGGAAATATGCATCGAAACGAAGGAAATGTTGATCATAACAAACGAATGAGCATCATAATGAAGGAAATATGCATCTAAACGAAGGAAATGTTGATCATAACAAGCGAATGAGCATCAAAATGGAGGAAATGCATCGAAATGAAGGAAATTTTGATCATACCAAGTGATTGAGTATCAAAAAAAGGAAATATCCATCGAAATGAAGGAAATGTTGATTATAACAAGCTAATTAGCATCAAAATGATGGAATATGCATCAAAACGAAGGAAATGTGGATCATAACAAGCGAATGGGCATCAAAAGAATGAAATATGCATCGAAACGAAGGAAATGTTGATCATAACAAGCGATTGAGCATAAAAATGAAGGAAATATGCATCGAAACAAAGCAAATGTTGATTATAACATGCGGATGAGCATCAAAATGAAGGAATATGCATAGAAACGAAGGAAATGTTGATCATAACAAGCGAATGAGCATCAACATGAAGGAAATATGCAGCTAAATAAAGGAAATATTGATCATAACATGCGAATGAGCATCAAATTGAAGGAATATGCATCGAAACGAAGAAAATGTTGATCATAACAAGCGAATATAAATCAAAATGAAGGAATATGCATCGAAATGAGGGTAATGTTGATCATAACAAGCGAATGAGCATCAAAATGAAGGAAATATGCAACATAATGAAGGAAATGTTGATCATAACAAGTGAATGAGTATCAAAATGAAGGGAATATCCATCGAAACAAAGGAAATATTGATTATAACAAGCGAATGAGCATCAAAATGAAGGAAATATGCATCGAAACAAAGCAAATGTTGATTATAACATGCGGATGAGCATCAAAATAAAGGAATATGCATAGAAACGAAGGAAATGTTGATCATAACAATCGAATGAGCATCAACATGAAGGAAATATGCAGCTAAATAAAGGAAATATTGATCATAACATGCGAATGAGCATCTAATTGAAGGAATATGCATCGAAACGAAGAAAATGTTGATCATAACAAGCGAATATAAATCAAAATGAAGGAATATGCATCGAAATGAAGGCAATGTTGATCATAACAAGCGAATGAGCATCAAAATAAAGGAAATATGCATCGAATCGAAGGATATATTGATCATAACAAGCGAATGAGCATCAAAACGAAGAAGATATTCGTCTAAACGAAGGAAATGTTGATCATAAAAGGCGAATGAGCATCAAAATAAAGGAAATATGCATCGAAACGAAGGAAACGTTGATCATAACAAGCCAATGAGAATCAAAATGAAGGATTATTCATCGAAACGAAGGAAACGTTAATCATAACAAGCGAATGAGCATATAATGATGGAAATATGCATCGAAACAAAAGAAATGTTGATCATAACTTGCGGAAGAGCATCAAAATGAAGGAATATGCATAGAAATGAAGGAAATGTTGATCATAACAAGCAAATGTGCATCAAAATAAAGCAAATATGCATCGAAACGAAGGAAATGTTGATCAGAACAACTTAATGAGCATCAAAATGAAGAAAATATGCATTGAAACAAAGGAAATGGTGATCATAACAAGCTAATTATCATCAAAATGAAAGACTATGTATCGAAACGAAGGAAATGTTGATCATAACAAGCGAATGAGCGTCAAAATGAAGGAAATATGCATCGAAATAAAGGAAATGTTGATCATAACAAGCGAATGAGTATCAAAATGAAGGAAATATCCATCAAAACGAAGGAAATATCGATTATAACAGGCTAATAAGCATCAAAATGATGGAATATGCATCAAAACGAAGGAAATGTTGATCATAACAAGCGAATGAGCATCAAAAGAATGAAATATGCATCGAAACGAAGGAAATGTTGATCATAACAAGCGAATGAGCATCAAAATGAAGGAAATATACATCGAATCGAAAGAAATGTTGATCATAAGAAGCAAATGGGCATCAAAACGAAGGAAATATTAATCAAAACGAAGAAATGTTGATCATAAAAGGCAAATGAGCATCAAAATAAAAGAAATATGCATCGAAATGAAGGAAACGTTGATCATGACAAGCAAAAGAGCATCAAAATGAAGGATTATGCATCAAAATTAAGGAAACGATCATAACAAGTGAATGAGCATAAAAATGAAGGAAATATGCATCGAAACAAAGGAAATGTTGATCATAATATGCGGATGAGCATCAAAATGAAGGAATATGCAAAGAAAAAAGAAAATGTTGATCATAACAAGTGAATAAGCATCAAAATGAAGGAAATACGCATCGAAACAAAGGAAATGTTGATCATAACAACTGAATGAGCATCAATATGAAGTAACTATGCATCGAAACAAAGGAAATGTTGATCATAGCAAGCTAATTATCATTAAAATGAAGGAGTATGCACTTAAATGAATGAAATGTTGATCATAACAAGCGATTGAGCATCAACATGAAGGAAATATGCATCGAATCAAAGGAAATGTTGATCATAACAAGCGAATGAGCATCAAAACGAAGGAAATATTCATCGAAACGAAGGAAATGTTCATCATAAAAGGCGAATGAACTTCAAAATAAGGGAAATATGCATCGAAATGAAGAAAATATTGATCATAACAAGCGAATGAGCATCAAAATAAAAGAAATATGCATCGAAATGAAGGAAACGTTGATCATGACAAGCAAAAGAGCATCAAAATGAAGGATTATGCATAAAATGAAGGAAGCGATCATAACAAGCGAATGAGCATAAAAATGAAGGAAATATGCATCGAAACAAAGGAAATGTTGATCATAACATGCGATGAGCATCAAAATGAAGGAATATGCAAAGAAAAAAGAAAATATTGATCATAACAAGTGAATAAGCATCAAAATGAAGGAAATATACATCGAAACAAAGGAAATGTTGATCATAACAACTGAATGAGCATCAAAATGAAGTAAATATACATCGAAACAAAGGAAATGTTGATCATAGCATGCTAATTATTATCAAAATGAAGAAGTATGCACTTAAATGAAGAAAATGTTGATCATAACAAGCGATTGAGCATCAGCATGAAGGAAATATGTATCGAATCAAAGGAAATGTTGATCATAACAAGAGAATGAGCATCAAAACAAAGGAAATATTCATCGAAACAAAGGAAATGTTCATCATAAAAGGCGAATGAACTTCAAAATAAGGGAAATATGCATCGAAACGAAGGAAATGTTGATCATAACAAACGAATGAGCATCATATTGAAGGAAATATGCATCTAAATGTAGGAAATGTTGATCATAACAAGCGAATGAGCATCAAAATGGAGGAAATGCATCGAAATGAATGAAATTTTGATCATACCAAGTGATTGAGTATCAAAAAAAGGAAATATCCATCGAAATGAAGGAAATGTTGATTATAACAAGCTAATTAGCATCAAAATGATGGAATATGCATCAAAACGAAGGAAATGTGGATCATAACAAGCGAATGGGCATCAAAAGAATGAAATATGCATCGAAACGAAGGAAATGTTGATCATAACAAGCGATTGAGCATAAAAATGAAGGAAATATGCATCGAAACAAAGCAAATGTTGATTATAACATGCGGATGAGCATCAAAATGAAGGAATATGCATAGAAACGAAGGAAATGTTGATCATAACAAGCGAATGAGCATCAACATGAAGGAAATATGCAGCTAAATAAAGGAAATATTGATCATAACATGCGAATGAGCATCAAATTGAAGGAATATGCATCGAAACGAAGAAAATGTTGATCATAACAAGCGAATATAAATCAAAATGAAGGAATATGCATCGAAATGAGGGTAATGTTGATCATAACAAGCGAATGAGCATCAAAATGAAGGAAATATGCAACATAATGAAGGAAATGTTGATCATAACAAGTGAATGAGTATCAAAATGAAGGGAATATCCATCGAAACAAAGGAAATATTGATTATAACAAGCGAATGAGCATCAAAATGAAGGAAATATGCATCGAAACAAAGCAAATGTTGATTATAACATGCGGATGAGCATCAAAATAAAGGAATATGCATAGAAACGAAGGAAATGTTGATCATAACAATCGAATGAGCATCAACATGAAGGAAATATGCAGCTAAATAAAGGAAATATTGATCATAACATGCGAATGAGCATCTAATTGAAGGAATATGCATCGAAACGAAGAAAATGTTGATCATAACAAGCGAATATAAATCAAAATGAAGGAATATGCATCGAAATGAAGGCAATGTTGATCATAACAAGCGAATGAGCATCAAAATAAAGGAAATATGCATCGAATCGAAGGATATATTGATCATAACAAGCGAATGAGCATCAAAACGAAGAAGATATTCGTCTAAACGAAGGAAATGTTGATCATAAAAGGCGAATGAGCATCAAAATAAAGGAAATATGCATCGAAACGAAGGAAACGTTGATCATAACAAGCCAATGAGAATCAAAATGAAGGATTATTCATCGAAACGAAGGAAACGTTAATCATAACAAGCGAATGAGCATATAATGAAGGAAATATGCATCGAAACAAAAGAAATGTTGACCATAACTTGCGGAAGAGCATCAAAATGAAGGAATATGCATAGAAATGAAGGAAATGTTGATCATAACAAGCAAATGTGCATCAAAATAAAGCAAATATGCATCGAAACGAAGGAAATGTTGATCAGAACAACTTAATGAGCATCAAAATGAAGAAAATATGCATTGAAACAAAGGAAATGGTGATCATAACAAGCTAATTATCATCAAAAAGAAAGACTATGTATCGAAACGAAGGAAATGTTGATCATAACAGGCGAATGAGCGTCAAAATGAAGGAAATATGCATCGAAATAAAGGAAATGTTGATCATAACAAGCGAATGAGTATCAAAATGAAGGAAATATCCATCAAAACGAAGGAAATATCGATTATAACAGGCTAATAAGCATCAAAATGATGGAATATGCATCAAAACGAAGGAAATGTTGATCATAACAAGCGAATGAGCATCAAAAGAATGAAATATGCATCGAAACGAAGGAAATGTTGATCATAACAAGCGAATGAGCATCAAAATGAAGGAAATATACATCGAATCGAAAGAAATGTTGATCATAACAAGCAAATGGGCATCAAAACGAAGGAAATATTAATCAAAACGAAGAAATGTTGATCATAAAAGGCAAATGAGCATCAAAATAAAAGAAATATGCATCGAAATGAAGGAAACGTTGATCATGACAAGCAAAAGAGCATCAAAATGAAGGATTATGCATCAAAATTAAGGAACGATCATAACAAGTGAATGAGCATAAAAATGAAGGAAATATGCATCGAAACAAAGGAAATGTTGATCATAATATGCGGATGAGCATCAAAATGAAGGAATATGCAAAGAAAAAAGAAAATGTTGATCATAACAAGTGAATAAGCATCAAAATGAAGGAAATATGCATCGAAACAAAGGAAATGTTGATCATAACAACTGAATGAGCATCAAAATGAAGTAAATATGCATCGAAACAAAGGAAATGTTGATCATAGCAAGCTAATTATCATTAAAATGAAGGAGTATGCACTTAAATGAATGAAATGTTGATCATAACAAGCGATTGAGCATCAACATGAAGGAAATATGCATCGAATCAAAGGAAATGTTGATCATAACAAGCGAATGATCATCAAAACGAAGGAAATATTCATCGAAACAAAGGTAATGTTCATCATAAAAGGCGAATGAACTTCAAAATAAGGGAAATATGCATCGAAACGAAGAAAATATTGATCATAACAAGCGAGTGAGCATCAAAATAAAAGAAATATGCATCGAAATGAAGGAAACGTTGATCATGACAAGCAAAAGAGCATCAAAATGAAGGATTATGCATAAAATGAAGGAAGCGATCATAACAAGCGAATGAGCATAAAAATGAAGGAAATATGCATCGAAACAAAGGAAATGTTGATCATAACATGCGATGAGCATCAAAATGAAGGAATATGCAAAGAAAAAAGAAAATATTGATCATAACAAGTGAATAAGCATCAAAATGAAGGAAATATGCATCGAAACAAAGAAAATGTTGATCATAACAACTGAATGAGCATCAAAATGAAGTAAATATGCATCGAAACAAAGGAAATGTTGATCATAGCATGCTAATTATTATCAAAATGAAGGAGTATGCACTTAAATGAAGAAAATGTTGATCATAACAAGCGATTGAGCATCAGCATGAAGAAAATATGTATCGAATCAAAGGAAATGTTGATCATAACAAGCTAATGAGCATCAAAACAAAGGAAATATTCATCGAAATAAAGGAAATGTTCATCATAAAAGGCGAATGAACTTCAAAATAAAGGAAATATGCATCGAAACGAAGGAAATATTGATCATAACAAACGAATGAGCATCAAAATGAAGTAAATATGCATCTAAACGAAGGAAATGTTGATCATAACAAGCGAATGAGCATCAAAATGGAGGAAATGCATCGAAATGAAGGAAATTTTGATCATACCAAGTGATTGAGTATCAAAAAAAGGAAATATCCATCGAAATGAAGGAAATGTTGATTATAACAAGCTAATTAGCATCAAAATGATGGAATATGCATCAAAACGAAGGAGATGTGGATCATAACAAGCGAATGGGCATCAAAAGAATGAAATATGCATCGAAACGAAGGAAATGTTGATCATAACAAGCGATTGAGCATAAAAATGAAGGAAATATGCATCGAAACAAAGCAAATGTTGATTATAACATGCGGATGAGCATCAAAATGAAGGAATATGCATAGAAACGAAGGAAATGTTGATCATAACAAGCGAATGAGCATCAACATGAAGGAAATATGCAGCTAAATAAAGGAAATATTGATCATAACATGCGAATGAGCATCAAATTGAAGGAATATGCATCGAAACGAAGAAAATGTTGATCATAACAAGCGAATATAAATCAAAATGAAGGAATATGCATCGAAATGAGGGCAATGTTGATCATAACAAGCGAAAGAGCATCAAAATGAAGGAAATATGCAACATAATGAAGGAAATGTTGATCATAACAAGTGAATGAGTATCAAAATGAAGGAAATATCCATCGAAACAAAGGAAATATTGATTATAACAAGCGAATGAGCATCAAAATGAAGGAAATATGCATCGAAACAAAGCAAATGTTGATTATAACATGCGGATGAGCATCAAAATAAAGGAATATGCATAGAAACGAAGGAAATGTTAATCATAACAATCGAATGAGCATCAACATAAAGGAAATATGCAGCTAAATAAAGGAAATATTGATCATAACATGCGAATGAGCATCTAATTGAAGGAATATGCATCGAAACGAAGAAAATGTTGATCATAACAAGCGAATATAAATCAAAATGAAGGAATATGCATCGAAATGAAGGCAATGTTGATCATAACAAGCGAATGAGCATCAAAATGAAGGAAATATGCATCGAATCGAAGGATATATTGATCATAACAAGCGAATGAGCATCAAAACGAAGAAGATATTCGTCTAAACGAAGGAAATGTTGATCATAAAAGGCGAATGAGCATCAAAATAAAGGAAATATGCATCGAAACGAAGGAAACGTTGATCATAACAAGCCAATGAGAATCAAAATGAAGGATTATTCATCGAAACGAAGGAAACGTTGATCATAACAAGCGAATGAGCATATAATGAAGGAAATATGCATCGAAACAAAAGAAATGTTGATCATAACTTGCGGAAGAGCATCAAAATGAAGGAATATGCATAGAAATGAAGGAAATGTTGATCATAACAAGCAAATGTGCATCAAAATAAAGCAAATATGCATCGAAACGAAGGAAATGTTGATCAGAACAACTTAATGAGCATCAAAATGAAGAAAATATGCATTGAAACAAAGGAAATGTTGATCATAACAAGCGAATAAGCATCAAAATGAAGGAAATATGCAACATAATGAAGGAAATGTTGATCATAACAAGTGAATGAGTATCAAAATGAAGGAAATATCCATCTAAACAAAGGAAATATTGATTATAACAAGCGAATGAGCATCAAAATGAAGGAAATATGCATCGAAACAAAGCAAATGTTGATTATAACATGCGGATGAGCATCAAAATAAAGGAATATGCATAGAAACGAAGGAAATGTTGATCATAACAAGCGAATGAGCATCAACATGAAGGAAATATGCAGCTAAATAAAGGAAATATTGATCATAACATGCGAATGAGCATCTAATTGAAGGAATATGCATCGAAACGAAGAAAATGTTGATCATAACAAGCGAATATAAATCAAAATGAAGGAATATGCATCGAAATGAAGGCAATGTTGATCATAACAAGCGAATGAGCATCAAAATGAAGGAAATATGCATCGAATCGAAGGATATATTGATCATAACAAGCGAATGAGCATCAAAACGAAGAAGATATTCGTCTAAACGAAGGAAATGTTGATCATAAAAGGCGAATGAGCATAAAAATAAAGGAAATATGCATCGAAACGAAGGAAACGTTGATCATAACAAGCCAATGAGAATCAAAATGAAGGATTATTCATCGAAACGAAGGAAACGTTGATCATAACAAGCGAATGAGCATATAATGAAGGAAATATGCATCGAAACAAAAGAAATGTTGATCATAACTTGCGGAAGAGCATCAAAATGAAGGAATATGCATAGAAATGAAGGAAATGTTGATCATAACAAGCAAATGTGCATCAAAATAAAGCAAATATGCATCAAAACGAAGGAAATGTTGATCAGAACAACTTAATGAGCATCAAAATGAAGAAAATATGCATTGAAACAAAGGAAATGTTGATCATAACAAGCGAATGAGCATCAAAATGAAGGAAATATGCAACATAATGAAGGAAATGTTGATCATAACAAGTGAATGAGTATCAAAATGAAGGAAATATCCATCGAAACAAAGGAAATATTGATTATAACAAGCGAATGAGCATCAAAATGAAGGAAATATGCATCGAAACAAAGCAAATGTTGATTATAACATGCGGACGAGCATCAAAATAAAGGAATATGCATAGAAACGAAGGAAATGTTGATCATAACAAGCGAATGAGCATCAACATGAAGGAAATATGCAGCTAAATAAAGGAAATATTGATCATAACATGCGAATGAGCATCAAATTGAAGGAATATGCATCGAAACGAAGAAAATGTTGATCATAACAAGCGAATATAAATCAAAATGAAGGAATATGCATCGAAATGAGGGTAATGTTGATCATAACAAGCGAATGAGCATCAAAATGAAGGAAATATGCAACATAATGAAGGAAATGTTGATCATAACAAGTGAATGAGTATCAAAATGAAGGGAATATCCATCGAAACAAAGGAAATATTGATTATAACAAGCGAATGAGCATCAAAATGAAGGAAATATGCATCGAAACAAAGCAAATGTTGATTATAACATGCGGATGAGCATCAAAATAAAGGAATATGCATAGAAACGAAGGAAATGTTGATCATAACAATCGAATGAGCATCAACATGAAGGAAATATGCAGCTAAATAAAGGAAATATTGATCATAACATGCGAATGAGCATCTAATTGAAGGAATATGCATCGAAACGAAGAAAATGTTGATCATAACAAGCGAATATAAATCAAAATGAAGGAATATGCATCGAAATGAAGGCAATGTTGATCATAACAAGCGAATGAGCATCAAAATAAAGGAAATATGCATCGAATCGAAGGATATATTGATCATAACAAGCGAATGAGCATCAAAACGAAGAAGATATTCGTCTAAACGAAGGAAATGTTGATCATAAAAGGCGAATGAGCATCAATATAAAGGAAATATGCATCGAAACGAAGGAAACGTTGATCATAACAAGCCAATGAGAATCAAAATGAAGGATTATTCATCGAAACGAAGGAAACGTTAATCATAACAAGCGAATGAGCATATAATGAAGGAAATATGCATCGAAACAAAAGAAATGTTGACCATAACTTGCGGAAGAGCATCAAAATGAAGGAATATGCATAGAAATGAAGGAAATGTTGATCATAACAAGCAAATGTGCATCAAAATAAAGCAAATATGCATCGAAACGAAGGAAATGTTGATCAGAACAACTTAATGAGCATCAAAATGAAGAAAATATGCATTGAAACAAAGGAAATGGTGATCATAACAAGCTAATTATCATCAAAAAGAAAGACTATGTATCGAAACGAAGGAAATGTTGATCATAACAGGCGAATGAGCATCAAAATGAAGGAAATATGCATCGAAATAAAGGAAATGTTGATCATAACAAGCGAATGAGTATCAAAATGAAGGAAATATCCATCAAAACGAAGGAAATATCGATTATAACAGGCTAATAAGCATCAAAATGATGGAATATGCATCAAAACGAAGGAAATGTTGATCATAACAAGCGAATGAGCATCAAAAGAATGAAATATGCATCGAAACGAAGGAAATGTTGATCATAACAAGCGAATGAGCATCAAAATGAAGGAAATATACATCGAATCGAAAGAAATGTTGATCATAACAAGCAAATGGGCATCAAAACGAAGGAAATATTAATCAAAACGAAGAAATGTTGATCATAAAAGGCAAATGAGCATCAAAATAAAAGAAATATGCATCGAAATGAAGGAAACGTTGATCATGACAAGCAAAAGAGCATCAAAATGAAGGATTATGCATCAAAATTAAGGAACGATCATAACAAGTGAATGAGCATACAAAATGAAGGAAATATGCATCGAAACAAAGGAAATGTTGATCATAATATGCGGATGAGCATCAAAATGAAGGAATATGCAAAGAAAAAAGAAAATGTTGATCATAACAAGTGAATAAGCATCAAAATGAAGGAAATATGCATCGAAACAAAGGAAATGTTGATCATAACAAGCGAGTGAGCATCAAAATAAAAGAAATATGCATCAAAATGAAGGAAACGTTGATCATGACAAGCAAAAGAGCATCAAAATGAAGGATTATGCATAAAATGAAGGAAGCGATCATAACAAGCGAATGAGCATAAAAATGAAGGAAATATGCATCGAAACAAAGGAAATGTTGATCATAACATGCGATGAGCATCAAAATGAAGGAATATGCAAAGAAAAAAGAAAATATTGATCATAACAAGTGAATAAGCATCAAAATGAAGGAAATATGCATCGAAACAAAGAAAATGTTGATCATAACAACTGAATGAGCATCAAAATGAAGTAAATATGCATCGAAACAAAGGAAATGTTGATCATAGCATGCTAATTATTATCAAAATGAAGGAGTATGCACTTAAATGAAGAAAATGTTGATCATAACAAGCGATTGAGCATCAGCATGAAGAAAATATGTATCGAATCAAAGGAAATGTTGATCATAACAAGCTAATGAGCATCAAAACAAAGGAAATATTCATCGAAATAAAGGAAATGTTCATCATAAAAGGCGAATGAACTTCAAAATAAAGGAAATATGCATCGAAACGAAGGAAATATTGATCATAACAAACGAATGAGCATCAAAATGAAGTAAATATGCATCTAAACGAAGGAAATGTTGATCATAACAAGCGAATGAGCATCAAAATGGAGGAAATGCATCGAAATGAAGGAAATTTTGATCATACCAAGTGATTGAGTATCAAAAAAAGGAAATATCCATCGAAATGAAGGAAATGTTGATTATAACAAGCTAATTAGCATCAAAATGATGGAATATGCATCAAAACGAAGGAGATGTGGATCATAACAAGCGAATGGGCATCAAAAGAATGAAATATGCATCGAAACGAAGGAAATGTTGATCATAACAAGCGATTGAGCATAAAAATGAAGGAAATATGCATCGAAACAAAGCAAATGTTGATTATAACATGCGGATGAGCATCAAAATGAAGGAATATGCATAGAAACGAAGGAAATGTTGATCATAACAAGCGAATGAGCATCAACATGAAGGAAATATGCAGCTAAATAAAGGAAATATTGATCATAACATGCGAATGAGCATCAAATTGAAGGAATATGCATCGAAACGAAGAAAATGTTGATCATAACAAGCGAATATAAATCAAAATGAAGGAATATGCATCGAAATGAGGGCAATGTTGATCATAACAAGCGAAAGAGCATCAAAATGAAGGAAATATGCAACATAATGAAGGAAATGTTGATCATAACAAGTGAATGAGTATCAAAATGAAGGAAATATCCATCGAAACAAAGGAAATATTGATTATAACAAGCGAATGAGCATCAAAATGAAGGAAATATGCATCGAAACAAAGCAAATGTTGATTATAACATGCGGATGAGCATCAAAATAAAGGAATATGCATAGAAACGAAGGAAATGTTGATCATAACAATCGAATGAGCATCAACATAAAGGAAATATGCAGCTAAATAAAGGAAATATTGATCATAACATGCGAATGAGCATCTAATTGAAGGAATATGCATCGAAACGAAGAAAATGTTGATCATAACAAGCGAATATAAATCAAAATGAAGGAATATGCATCGAAATGAAGGCAATGTTGATCATAACAAGCGAATGAGCATCAAAATGAAGGAAATATGCATCGAATCGAAGGATATATTGATCATAACAAGCGAATGAGCATCAAAACGAAGAAGATATTCGTCTAAACGAAGGAAATGTTGATCATAAAAGGCGAATGAGCATCAAACTAAAGGAAATATGCATCGAAACGAAGGAAACGTTGATCATAACAAGCCAATGAGAATCAAAATGAAGGATTATTCATCGAAACGAAGGAAACGTTGATCATAACAAGCGAATGAGCATATAATGAAGGAAATATGCATCGAAACAAAAGAAATGTTGATCATAACTTGCGGAAGAGCATCAAAATGAAGGAATATGCATAGAAATGAAGGAAATGTTGATCATAACAAGCAAATGTGCATCAAAATAAAGCAAATATGCATCGAAACGAAGGAAATGTTGATCAGAACAACTTAATGAGCATCAAAATGAAGAAAATATGCATTGAAACAAAGGAAATGTTGATCATAACAAGCGAATAAGCATCAAAATGAAGGAAATATGCAACATAATGAAGGAAATGTTGATCATAACAAGTGAATGAGTATCAAAATGAAGGAAATATCCATCTAAACAAAGGAAATATTGATTATAACAAGCGAATGAGCATCAAAATGAAGGAAATATGCATCGAAACAAAGCAAATGTTGATTATAACATGCGGATGAGCATCAAAATAAAGGAATATGCATAGAAACGAAGGAAATGTTGATCATAACAAGTGAATGAGCATCAACATGAAGGAAATATGCAGCTAAATAAAGGAAATATTGATCATAACATGCGAATGAGCATCTAATTGAAGGAATATGCATCGAAACGAAGAAAATGTTGATCATAACAAGCGAATATAAATCAAAATGAAGGAATATGCATCGAAATGAAGGCAATGTTGATCATAACAAGCGAATGAGCATCAAAATGAAGGAAATATGCATCGAATCGAAGGATATATTGATCATAACAAGCGAATGAGCATCAAAACGAAGAAGATATTCGTCTAAACGAAGGAAATGTTGATCATAAAAGGCGAATGAGCATAAAAATAAAGGAAATATGCATCGAAACGAAGGAAACGTTGATCATAACAAGCCAATGAGAATCAAAATGAAGGATTATTCATCGAAACGAAGGAAACGTTGATCATAACAAGCGAATGAGCATATAATGAAGGAAATATGCATCGAAACAAAAGAAATGTTGATCATAACTTGCGGAAGAGCATCAAAATGAAGGAATATGCATAGAAATGAAGGAAATGTTGATCATAACAAGCAAATGTGCATCAAAATAAAGCAAATATGCATCAAAACGAAGGAAATGTTGATCAGAACAACTTAATGAGCATCAAAATGAAGAAAATATGCATTGAAACAAAGGAAATGTTGATCATAACAAGCGAATGAGCATCAAAATGAAGGAAATATGCAACATAATGATGGAAATGTTGATCATAACAAGTGAATGAGTATCAAAATGAAGGAAATATCCATCGAAACAAAGGAAATATTGATTATAACAAGCGAATGAGCATCAAAATGAAGGAAATATGCATCGAAACAAAGCAAATGTTGATTATAACATGCGGACGAGCATCAAAATAAAGGAATATGCATAGAAACGAAGGAAATATTGATCATAACAAGCGAATGAGCATCAACATGAAGGAAATATGCAGCTAAATAAAGGAAATATTGATCATAACATGCGAATGAGCATCTAATTGAAGGAATATGCATCGAAACGAAGAAAATGTTGATCATAACAAGCGAATATAAATCAAAATGAAGGAATATGCATCGAAATGAGGGCAATGTTGATCATAACAAGCGAAAGAGCATCAAAATGAAGGAAATATGCAACATAATGAAGGAAATGTTGATCATAACAAGTGAATGAGTATCAAAATGAAGGAAATATCCATCGAAACAAAGGAAATATTGATTATAACAAGCGAATGAGCATCAAAATGAAGGAAATATGCATCGAAACAAAGCAAATGTTGATTATAACATGCGGATGAGCATCAAAATAAAGGAATATGCATAGAAACGAAGGAAATGTTGAACATAACAAGCGAATGAGCATCAACATGAAGGAAATATGCAGCTAAATAAAGGAAATATTGATCATAACATGCGAATGAGCATCTAATTGAAGGAATATGCATCGAAACGAAGAAAATGTTGATCATAACAAGCGAATATAAATCAAAATGAAGGAATATGCATCGAAATGAAGGCAATGTTGATCATAACAAGCGAATGAGCATCAAAATGAAGGAAATATGCATCGAATCGAAGGATATATTGATCATAACAAGCGAATGAGCATCAAAACGAAGAAGATATTCATCTAAACGAAGGAAATGTTGATCATAAAAGGCGAATGAGCATCAAAATAAAGGAAATATGCATCGAAACGAAGGAAACGTTGATCATAACAAGCCAATAAGAATCAAAATGAAGGATTATTCATCGAAACGAAGGAAACGTTGATCATAACAAGCGAATGAGCATATAATGAAGGAAATATGCATCGAAACAAAAGAAATGTTGATCATAACTTGTGGAAGAGCATCAAAATGAAGGAATATGCATAGAAATGAAGGAAATGTTGATCATAACAAGCAAATGTGCATCAAAATAAAGCAAATATGCATCGAAACGAAGGAAATGTTGATCAGAACAACTTAATGAGCATCAAAATGAAGAAAATATGCATTGAAACAAAGGAAATGGTGATCATAACAAGCTAATTATCATCAAAATGAAAGACTATGTATCGAAACGAAGGAAATGTTGATCATAACAAGCGAATGAGCGTCAAAATGAAGGAAATATGCATCGAAATAAAGGAAATGTTGATCATAACAAGCGAATGAGTATCAAAATGAAGGAAATATCCATCAAAACGAAGGAAATATCGATTATAACAGGCTAATAAGCATCAAAATGTTGGAATATGCATCAAAACGAAGGAAATGTTGATCATAACAAGCGAATGAGCATCAAAAGAATGAAATATGCATCGAAACGAAGGAAATGTTGATCATAACAAGCGAATGAGCATCAAAATGAAGGAAATATACATCGAATCGAAAGAAATGTTGATCATAACAAGCAAATGGGCATCAAAACGAAGGAAATATTAATCAAAACGAAGAAATGTTGATCATAAAAGGCAAATGAGCATCAAAATAAAAGAAATATGCATCGAAATGAAGGAAACGTTGATCATGACAAGCAAAAGAGCATCAAAATGAAGGATTATGCATCAAAATTAAGGAAACGATCA
This sequence comes from Pogostemon cablin, assembly GCA_023678885.1. Classification (NCBI taxonomy): domain Eukaryota; kingdom Viridiplantae; phylum Streptophyta; class Magnoliopsida; order Lamiales; family Lamiaceae; genus Pogostemon; species Pogostemon cablin. The sequence continues at coordinate 249,142 of CM042997.1, forward strand.
TAACAAGTGAATGAGCATAAAAATGAAGGAAATATGCATCGAAACAAAGGAAATGTTGATCATAATATGCGGATGAGCATCAAAATGAAGGAATATGCAAAGAAAAAAGAAAATGTTGATCATAACAAGTGAATAAGCATCAAAATGAAGGAAATATGCATCGAAACAAAGGAAATGTTGATCATAACAACTGAATGAGCATCAAAATGAAGTAAATATGCATCGAAACAAAGGAAATGTTGATCATAGCAAGCTACTTATCATTAAAATGAAGGAGTATGCACTTAAATGAATGAAATGTTGATCATAACAAGCGATTGAGCATCAACATGAAGGAAATATGCATCGAATCAAAGGAAATGTTGATCATAACAAGCGAATGATCATCAAAACGAAGGAAATATTCATCGAAACGAAGGTAATGTTCATCATAAAAGGCGAATGAACTTCAAAATAAGGGAAATATGCATCGAAACGAAGAAAATATTGATCATAACAAGCGAATGAGCATCAAAATAAAAGAAATATGCATCGAAATGAAGGAAACGTTGATCATGACAAGCAAAAGAGCATCAAAATGAAGGATTATGCATAAAATGAAGGAAGCGATCATAACAAGCGAATGAGCATAAAAATGAAGGAAATATGCATCGAAACAAAGGAAATGTTGATCATAACATGCGATGAGCATCAAAATGAAGGAATATGCAAAGAAAAAAGAAAATATTGATAATAACAAGTGAATAAGCATCAAAATGAAGGAAATATGCATCGAAACAAAGAAAATGTTGATCATAACAACTGAATGAGCATCAAAATGAAGTAAATATGCATCGAAACAAAGGAAATGTTGATCATAGCATGCTAATTATTATCAAAATTAAGGAGTATGCACTTAAATGAAGAAAATGTTGATCATAACAAGCGATTGAGCATCAGCATGAAGAAAATATGTATCGAATCAAAGGAAATGTTGATCATAACAAGCTAATGAGCATCAAAACAAAGGAAATATTCATCGAAATAAAGGAAATGTTCATCATAAAAGGCGAATGAACTTCAAAATAAAGGAAATATGCATCGAAACGAAGGAAATATTGATCATAACAAACGAATGAGCATCAAAATGAAGTAAATATGCATCTAAACGAAGGAAATGTTGATCATAACAAGCGAATGAGCATCAAAATGGAGGAAATGCATCAAAATGAAGGAAATTTTGATCATACCAAGTGATTGAGTATCAAAAAAAGGAAATATCCATCGAAATGAAGGAAATGTTGATTATAACAAGCTAATTAGCATCAAAATGATGGAATATGCATCAAAACGAAGGAGATGTGGATCATAACAAGCGAATGGGCATCAAAAGAATGAAATATGCATCGAAACGAAGGAAATGTTGATCATAACAAGCGATTGAGCATAAAAATGAAGGAAATATGCATCGAAACAAAGCAAATGTTGATTATAACATGCGGATGAGCATCAAAATGAAGGAATATGCATAGAAACGAAGGAAATGTTGATCATAACAAGCGAATGAGCATCAACATGAAGGAAATATGCAGCTAAATAAAGGAAATATTGATCATAACATGCAAATGAGCATCAAATTGAAGGAATATGCATCGAAACGAAGAAAATGTTGATCATAACAAGCGAATATAAATCAAAATGAAGGAATATGCATCGAAATGAGGGCAATGTTGATCATAACAAGCGAAAGAGCATCAAAATGAAGGAAATATGCAACATAATGAAGGAAATGTTGATCATAACAAGTGAATGAGTATCAAAATGAAGGAAATATCCATCGAAACAAAGGAAATATTGATTATAACAAGCGAATGAGCATCAAAATGAAGGAAATATGCATCGAAACAAAGCAAATGTTGATTATAACATGCGGATGAGCATCAAAATAAAGGAATATGCATAGAAACGAAGGAAATGTTGATCATAACAATCGAATGAGCATCAACATAAAGGAAATATGCAGCTAAATAAAGGAAATATTGATCATAACATGCGAATGAGCATCTAATTGAAGGAATATGCATCGAAACGAATAAAATGTTGATCATAACAAGCGAATATAAATCAAAATGAAGGAATATGCATCGAAATGAAGGCAATGTTGAGCATAACAAGCGAATGAGCATCAAAATGAAGGAAATATGCATCGAATCGAAGGATATATTGATCATAACAAGCGAATGAGCATCAAAACGAAGAAGATATTCGTCTAAACGAAGGAAATGTTGATCATAAAAGGCGAATGAGCATCAAAATAAAGGAAATATGCATCGAAACGAAGGAAACGTTGATCATAACAAGCCAATGAGAATCAAAATGAAGGATTATTCATCGAAACGAAGGAAACGTTGATCATAACAAGCGAATGAGCATATAATGAAGGAAATATGCATCGAAACAAAAGAAATGTTGATCATAACTTGCGGAAGAGCATCAAAATGAAGGAATATGCATAGAAATGAAGGAAATGTTGATCATAACAAGCAAATGTGCATCAAAATAAAGCAAATATGCATCGAAACGAAGGAAATGTTGATCAGAACAACTTAATGAGCATCAAAATGAAGAAAATATGCATTGAAACAAAGGAAATGTTGATCATAACAAGCGAATGAGCATCAAAATGAAGGAAATATGCAACATAATGAAGGAAATGTTGATCATAACAAGTGAATGAGTATCAAAATGAAGGAAATATCCATCGAAACAAAGGAAATATTGATTATAACAAGCGAATAAGCATCAAAATGAAGGAAATATGCATCGAAACTAAGCAAATGTTGATTATAACATGCGGATGAGCATCAAAATAAAGGAATATGCATAGAAACGAAGGAAATGTTGATCATAACAAGCGAATGAGCATCAACATGAAGGAAATATGCAGCTAAATAAAGGAAATATTGATCATAACATGCGAATGAGCATCTAATTGAAGGAATATGCATCGAAACGAAGAAAATGTTGATCATAACAAGCGAATATAAATCAAAATGAAGGAATATGCATCGAAATGAAGGCAATGTTGATCATAACAAGCGAATGAGCATCAAAATGAAGGAAATATGCATCGAATCGAAGGATATAATGATCATAACAAGCGAATGAGCATCAAAACGAAGAAGATATTCATCTAAACGAAGGAAATGTTGATCATAAAAGGCAAATGAGCATCAAAATAAAGGAAATATGCATCGAAACGAAGGAAACGTTGATCATAACAAGCCAATAAGAATCAAAATGAAGGATTATTCATCGAAACGAAGGAAATGTTGATCATAACAAGCGAATGAGCATATAATGAAGGAAATATGCATCCAAACAAAAGAAATGTTGATCATAACTTGTGGAAGAGCATCAAAATGAAGGAATATGCATAGAAATGAAGGAAATGTTGATCATAACAAGCAAATGTGCATCAAAATAAAGCAAATATGCATCGAAACGAAGGAAATGTTGATCAGAACAACTTAATGAGCATCAAAATGAAGAAAATATGCATTGAAACAAAGGAAATGGTGATCATAACAAGCTAATTATCATCAAAATGAAAGACTATGTATCGAAACGAAGGAAATGTTGATCATAACAAGCGAATGAGCGTCAAAATGAAGGAAATATGCATCGAAATAAAGGAAATGTTGATCATAACAAGCGAATGAGTATCAAAATGAAGGAAATATCCATCAAAACGAAGGAAATATCGATTATAACAGGCTAATAAGCATCAAAATGTTGGAATATGCATCAAAACGAAGGAAATGTTGATCATAACAAGCGAATGAGCATCAAAAGAATGAAATATGCATCAAAACGAAGGAAATGTTGATCATAACAAGCGAATGAGCATCAAAATGAAGGAAATATACATCGAATCGAAAGAAATGTTGATCATAACAAGCAAATGGGCATCAAAACGAAGGAAATATTAATCAAAACGAAGAAATGTTGATCATAAAAGGCAAATGAGCATCAAAATAAAAGAAATATGCATCGAAATGAAGGAAACGTTGATCATGACAAGCAAAAGAGCATCAAAATGAAGGATTATGCATCAAAATTAAGGAAACGATCATAACAAGTGAATGAGCATAAAAATGAAGGAAATATGCATCGAAACAAAGGAAATGTTGATCATAATATGCGGATGAGCATCAAAATGAAGGAATATGCAAAGAAAAAAGAAAATGTTGATCATAACAAGTGAATAAGCATCAAAATGAAGGAAATATGCATCGAAACAAAGGAAATGTTGATCATAACAACTGAATGAGCATCAAAATGAAGTAAATATGCATCGAAACAAAGGAAATGTTGATCATAGCAAGCTACTTATCATTAAAATGAAGGAGTATGCACTTAAATGAATGAAATGTTGATCATAACAAGCGATTGAGCATCAACATGAAGGAAATATGCATCAAATCAAAGGAAATGTTGATCATAACAAGCGAATGATCATCAAAACGAAGGAAATATTCATCGAAACGAAGGTAATGTTCATCATAAAAGGCGAATGAACTTCAAAATAAGGGAAATATGCATCGAAACGAAGAAAATATTGATCATAACAAGCGAATGAGCATCAAAATAAAAGAAATATGCATCGAAATGAAGGAAACGTTGATCATGACAAGCAAAAGAGCATCAAAATGAAGGATTATGCATAAAATGAAGGAAGCGATCATAACAAGCGAATGAGCATAAAAATGAAGGAAATATGCATCGAAACAAAGGAAATGTTGATCATAACATGCGATGAGCATCAAAATGAAGGAATATGCAAAGAAAAAAGAAAATATTGATCATAACAAGTGAATAAGCATCAAAATGAAGGAAATATGCATCGAAACAAAGAAAATGTTGATCATAACAACTGAATGAGCATCAAAATGAAGTAAATATGCATCGAAACAAAGGAAATGTTGATCATAGCATGCTAATTATTATCAAAATGAAGGAGTATGCACTTAAATGAAGAAAATGTTGATCATAACAAGCGATTGAGCATCAGCATGAAGGAAATATGTATCGAATCAAAGGAAATGTTGATCATAACAAGCTAATGAGCATCAAAACAAAGGAAATATTCATCGAAATAAAGGAAATGTTCATCATAAAAGGCGAATGAACTTCAAAATAAGGGAAATATGCATCGAAACGAAGGAAATATTGATCATAACAAACGAATGAGCATCAAAATGAAGTAAATATGCATCTAAACGAAGGAAATGTTGATCATAGCAAGCGAATGAGCATCAAAATGGAGGAAATGCATCGAAATGAAGGAAATTTTGATCATACCAAGTGATTGAGTATCAAAAAAAGGAAATATCCATCGAAATGAAGGAAATGTTGATTATAACAAGCTAATTAGCATCAAAATGATGGAATATGCATCAAAACGAAGGAGATGTGGATCATAACAAGCGAATGGGCATCAAAAGAATGAAATATGCATCGAAACGATGGAAATGTTGATCATAACAAGCGATTGAGCATAAAAATGAAGGAAATATGCATCGAAACAAAGCAAATGTTGATTATAACATGCGGATGAGCATCAAAATGAAGGAATATGCATAGAAACGAAGGAAATGTTGATCATAACAAGCGAATGAGCATCAACATGAAGGAAATATGCAGCTAAATAAAGGAAATATTGATCATAACATGCGAATGAGCATCAAATTGAAGGAATATGCATCGAAACGAAGAAAATGTTGATCATAACAAGCGAATATAAATCAAAATGAAGGAATATGCATCGAAATGAGGGCAATGTTGATCATAACAAGCGAATGAGCATCAAAATGAAGGAAATATGCAACATAATGAAGGAAATGTTGATCATAACAAGTGAATGAGTATCAAAATGAAGGAAATATCCATCGAAACAAAGGAAATATTGATTATAACAAGCGAATGAGCATCAAAATGAAGGAAATATTCATCGAAACAAAGCAAATGTTGATTATAACATGCGGATGAGCATCAAAATAAAGGAATATGCATAGAAACGAAGGAAATGTTGATCATAACAATCGAATGAGCATCAACATGAAGGAAATATGCAGCTAAATAAAGGAAATATTGATCATAACATGCGAATGAGCATCTAATTGAAGGAATATGCATCGAAACGAAGAAAATGTTGATCATAACAAGCGAATATAAATCAAAATGAAGGAATATGCATCGAAATGAAGGCAATGTTGATCATAACAAGCGAATGAGCATCAAAATGAAGGAAATATGCATCGAATCGAAGGATATATTGATCATAACAAGCGAATGAGCATCAAAACGAAGAAGATATTCGTCTAAACGAAGGAAATGTTGATCATAAAAGGCGAATGAGCATCAAAATAAAGGAAATATGCATCGAAACGAAGGAAACGTTGATCATAACAAGCCAATGAGAATCAAAATGAAGGATTATTCATCGAAACGAAGGAAACGTTGATCATAACAAGCGAATGAGCATATAATGAAGGAAATATGCATCGAAACAAAAGAAATGTTGATCATAACTTGCGGAAGAGCATCAAAATGAAGGAATATGCATAGAAATGAAGGAAATGTTGATCATAACAAGCGAATGAGCATCAAAATGGAGGAAATGCATCGAAATGAAGGAAATTTTGATCATACCAAGTGATTGAGTATCAAAAAAAGGAAATATCCATCGAAATGAAGGAAATGTTGATTATAACAAGCTAATTAGCATCAAAATGATGGAATATGCATCAAAACGAAGGAGATGTGGATCATAACAAGCGAATGGGCATCAAAAGAATGAAATATGCATCGAAACGAAGGAAATGTTGATCATAACAAGCGATTGAGCATAAAAATGAAGGAAATATGCATCGAAACAAAGCAAATGTTGATTATAACATGCGGATGAGCATCAAAATGAAGGAATATGCATAGAAACGAAGGAAATGTTGATCATAACAAGCGAATGAGCATCAACATGAAGGAAATATGCAGCTAAATAAAGGAAATATTGATCATAACATGCGAATGAGCATCTAATTGAAGGAATATGCATCGAAACGAAGAAAATGTTGATCATAACAAGCGAATATAAATCAAAATGAAGGAATATGCATCGAAATGAAGGCAATGTTGATCATAAAAGGCGAATGAGCATCAAAATAAAGAAAATATGCATCGAAACGAAGGAAACGTTGATCATAACAAGCCAATAAGAATCAAAATGAAGGATTATTCATCGAAACGAAGGAAACGTTGATCATAACAAGCGAATGAGCATATAATGAAGGAAATATGCATCGAAACAAAAGAAATGTTGATCATAACTTGCGGAAGAGCATCAAAATGAAGGAATATGCATAGAAATGAAGGAAATGTTGATCATAACAAGCAAATGTGCATCAAAATAAAGCAAATATGCATCGAAACGAAGGAAATGTTGATCAGAACAACTTAATGAGCATCAAAATGAAGAAAATATGCATTGAAACAAAGGAAATGGTGATCATAACAAGCTAATTATCATCAAAATGAAAGACTATGTATCGAAACGAAGGAAATGTTGATCATAACAAGCGAATGAGCGTCAAAATGAAGGAAATATGCATCGAAATAAAGGAAATGTTGATCATAACAAGCGAATGAGTATCAAAATGAAGGAAATATCTATCAAAACGAAGGAAATATCGATTATAACAGGCTAATAAGCATCAAAATGATGGAATATGCATCAAAACGAAGGAAATGTTGATCATAACAAGCGAATGAGCATCAAAAGAATGAAATATGCATCGAAACGAAGGAAATGTTGATCATAACAAGCTAATGAGCATCAAAATGAAGGAAATATACATCGAATCGAAGGAAATGTTGATCATAACAAGCAAATGGGCATCAAAACGAAGGAAATATTAATCAAAACGAAGAAATGTTGATCATAAAAGGCAAATGAGCATCAAAATAAAAGAAATATGCATCGAAATGAAGGAAACGTTGATCATGACAAGCAAAAGAGCATCAAAATGAAGGATTATGCATCAAAATTAAGGAAACGATCATAACAAGTGAATGAGCATAAAAATGAAGGAAATATGCATCGAAACAAAGGAAATGTTGATCATAATATGCGGATGAGCATCAAAATGAAGGAATATGCAAAGAAAAGAGAAAATGTTGATCATAACAAGTGAATAAGCATCAAAATGAAGGAAATATGCATCGAAACAAAGGAAATGTTGATCATAACAACTGAATGAGCATCAAAATGAAGTAAATATGCATCGAAACAAAGGAAATGTTGATCATAGCAAGCTAATTATCATTAAAATGAAGGAGTATGCACTTAAATGAATGAAATGTTGATCATAACAAGCGATTGAGCATCAACATGAAGGAAATATGCATCGAATCAAAGGAAATGTTGATCATAACAAGCGAATGATCATCAAAACGAAGGAAATATTCATCGAAACGAAGGAAATGTTCATCATAAAAGGCGAATGAACTTCAAAATAAGGGAAATATGCATCGAAACGAAGAAAATATTGATCATAACAAGCGAATGAGCATCAAAATAAAAGAAATATGCATCGAAATGAAGGAAACGTTGATCATGACAAGCAAAAGAGCATCAAAATGAAGGATTATGCATAAAATGAAGGAAGCGATCATAACAAGCGAATGAGCATAAAAATGAAGGAAATATGCATCGAAACAAAGGAAATGTTGATCATAACATGCGATGAGCATCAAAATGAAGGAATATGCAAAGAAAAAAGAAAATATTGATCATAACAAGTGAATAAGCATCAAAATGAAGGAAATATGCATCGAAACAAAGAAAATGTTGATCATAACAACTGAATGAGCATCAAAATGAAGTAAATATGCATCGAAACAAAGGAAATGTTGATCATAGCATGCTAATTATTATCAAAATGAAGGAGTATGCACTTAAATGAAGAAAATGTTGATCATAACAAGCGATTGAGCATCAGCATGAAGGAAATATGTATCGAATCAAAGGAAATGTTTATCATAACAAGCTAATGAGCATCAAAACAAAGGAAATATTCATCGAAATAAAGGAAATGTTCATCATAAAAGGCGAATGAACTTCAAAATAAGGGAAATATGCATCGAAACGAAGGAAATATTGATCATAACAAACGAATGAACATCAAAATGAAGTAAATATGCATCTAAACGAAGGAAATGTTGATCATAACAAGCGAATGAGCATGAAAATGGAGGAAATGCATCGAAATGAAGGAAATTTTGATCATACCAAGTGATTGAGTATCAAAAAAAGGAAATATCCATCGAAATGAAGGAAATGTTGATTATAACAAGCTAATTAGCATCAAAATGATGGAATATGCATCAAAACGAAGGAGATGTGGATCATAACAAGCGAATGGGCATCAAAAGAATGAAATATGCATCGAAATGAAGGAAATGTTGATCATAACAAGCGATTGAGCATAAAAATGAAGGAAATATGCATCGAAACAAAGCAAATGTTGATTATAACATGCGGATGAGCATCAAAATGAAGGAATATGCATAGAAACGAAGGAAATGTTGATCATAACAAGCGAATGAGCATCAACATGAAGGAAATATGCAGCTAAATAAAGGAAATATTGATCATAACATGCGAATGAGCATCAAATTGAAGGAATATGCATCGAAACGAAGAAAATGTTGATCATAACAAGCGAATATAAATCAAAATGAAGGAATATGCATCGAAATGAGGGCAATGTTGATCATAACAAGCGAATGAGCATCAAAATGAAGGAAATATGCAACATAATGAAGGAAATGTTGATCATAACAAGTGAATGAGTATCAAAATGAAGGAAATATCCATCGAAACAAAGGAAATATTGATTATAACAAGCGAATGAGCATCAAAATGAAGGAAATATGCATCGAAACAAAGCAAATGTTGATTATAACATGCAGATGAGCATCAAAATAAAGGAATATGCATAGAAACAAAGGAAATGTTGATCATAACAATCGAATGAGCATCAACATGAAGGAAATATGCAGCTAAATAAAGGAAATATTGATCATAACATGCGAATGAGCATCTAATTGAAGGAATATGCATCGAAACGAAGAAAATGTTGATCATAACAAGCGAATATAAATCAAAATGAAGGAATATGCATCGAAATGAAGGCAATGTTGATCATAACAAGCGAATGAACATCAAAATGAAGGAAATATGCATCGAATCGAAGGATATATTGATCATAACAAGCGAATGAGAATCAAAACGAAGAAGATATTCGTCTAAATGAAGGAAATGTTGATCATAAAAGGCGAATGAACATCAAAATAAAGGAAATATGCATCGAAACGAAGGAAACGTTGATCATAACAAGCCAATGAGAATCAAAATGAAGGATTATTCATCGAAACGAAGGAAACGTTGATCATAACAAGCGAATGAGCATATAATGAAGGAAATATGCATCGAAACAAAAGAAATGTTGATCATAACTTGCGGAAGAGCATCAAAATGAAGGAATATGCATAGAAATGAAGGAAATGTTGATCATAACAAGCAAATGTGCATCAAAATAAAGCAAATATGCATCGAAACGAAGGAAATGTTGATCAGAACAACTTAATGAGCATCAAAATGAAGAAAATATGCATTGAAACAAAGGAAATGTTGATCATACAAGCGAATGAGCATCAAAATGAAGGAAATATGCAACATAATGAAGGAAATGTTGATCATAACAAGTGAATGAGTATCAAAATGAAGGAAATATCCATCGAAACAAAGGAAATATTGATTATAACAAGCGAATGAGCATCAAAATGAAGGAAATATGCATCGAAACAAAGCAAATGTTGATTATAACATGCGGATGAGCATCAAAATAAAGGAATATGCATAGAAACGAAGGAAATGTTGATCATAACAATCGAATGATCATCAACATGAAGGAAATATGCAGCTAAATAAAGGAAATATTGATCATAACATGCGAATGAGCATCTAATTGAAGGAATATGCATCGAAACGAAGAAAATGTTGATCATAACAAGCGAATATAAATCAAAATGAAGGAATATGCATCGAAATGAAGGCAATGTTGATCATAACAAGCGAATGAGCATCAAAATGAAGGAAATATGCATCGAATCGAAGGATATATTGATCATAACAAGCGAATGAGCATCAAAACGAAGAAGATATTCGTCTAAACGAAGGAAATGTTGATCATAAAAGGCGAATGAGCATCAAAATAAAGGAAATATGCATCGAAACGAAGGAAACGTTGATCATAACAAGCCAATGAGAATCAAAATGAAGGATTATTCATCGAAACGAAGGAAACGTTGATCATAACAAGCGAATGAGCATATAATGAAGGAAATATGCATCGAAACAAAAGAAATGTTGATCATAACTTGCGGAAGAGCATCAAAATGAAGGAATATGCATAGAAATGAAGGAAATGTTGATCATAACAAGCAAATGTGCATCAAAATAAAGCAAATATGCATCGAAACGAATAAAATGTTGATCAGAACAACTTAATGAGCATCAAAATGAAGAAAATATGCATTGAAACAAAGTAAATGTTGATCATAACAAGCGAATGAGCATCAAAATGAAGGAAATATGCAACATAATGAAGGAAATGTTGATCATAACAAGTGAATGAGTATCAAAATGAAGGAAATATCCATCGAAACAAAGGAAATATTGATTATAACAAGCGAATGAGCATCAAAATGAAGGAAATATGCATCGAAACAAAGCAAATGTTGATTATAACATGCGGATGAGCATCAAAATAAAGGAATATGCATAGAAACGAAGGAAATGTTGATCATAACAAGCGAATGAGCATCAACATGAAGGAAATATGCAGCTAAATAAAGGAAATATTGATCATAACATGCGAATGAGCATCTAATTGAAGGAATATGCATCGAAACGAAGAAAATGTTGATCATAACAAGCGAATATAAATCAAAATGAAGGAATATGCATCGAAATGAAGGCAATGTTGATCATAACAAGCGAATGAGCATCAAAATGAAGGAAATATGCATCGAATCGAAGGATATATTGATCATAACAAGCGAATGAGCATCAAAACGAAGAAGATATTCATCTAAACGAAGGAAATGTTGATCATAAAAGGCGAATGAGCATCAAAATAAAGGAAATATGCATCGAAACGAAGGAAACGTTGATCATAACAAGCCAATAAGAATCAAAATGAAGGATTATTCATCGAAACGAAGGAAACGTTGATCATAACAAGCGAATGAGCATATAATGAAGGAAATATGCATCGAAACAAAAGAAATGTTGATCATAACTTGCGGAAGAGCATCAAAATGAAGGAATATGCATAGAAATGAAGGAAATGTTGATCATAACAAGCAAATGTGCATCAAAATAAAGCAAATATGCATCAAAACGAAGGAAATGTTGATCAGAACAACTTAATGAGCATCAAAATGAAGAAAATATGCATTGAAACAAAGGAAATGGTGACATAACAAGCTAATTATCATCAAAATGAAAGACTATGCATCGAAACGAAGGAAATGTTGATCATAACAAGCGAATGAGCGTCAAAATGAAGGAAATATGCATCGAAATAAAGGAAATGTTGATCATAACAAGCGAATGAGTATCAAAATGAAGGAAATATCCATCAAAACGAAGGAAATATCGATTATAACAGGCTAATAAGCATCAAAATGATGGAATATGCATCAAAACGAAGGAAATGTTAATCATAACAAGCGAATGAGCATCAAAAGAATGAAATATGCATCGAAACGAAGGAAATGTTGATCATAACAAGTGAGTGAGCATCAAAATGAAGGAAATATACATCGAATCGAAGGAAATGTTGATCTTAACAAACAAATAGGCATCAAAACGAAGGAAATATTAATCAAAACGAAGAAATGTTGATCATAAAAGGCAAATGAGCATCAAAATAAAAGAAATATGCATCGAAATGAAGGAAACGTTGATCATGACAAGCAAAAGAGCATCAAAATGAAGGATTATGCATCAAAATTAAGGAAACGATCATAACAAGTGAATGAGCATAAAAATGAAGGAAATATGCATCGAAACAAAGGAAATGTTGATCATAATATGCGGATGAGCATCAAAATGAAGGAATATGCAAAGAAAAAAGAAAATGTTGATCATAACAAGTGAATAAGCATCAAAATGAAGGAAATATGCATCGAAACAAAGGAAATGTTGATCATAACAACTGAATGAGCATCAAAAAGAAGTAAATATGCATTGAAACAAAGGAAATGTTGATCATAGCAAGCTAACTATCATTAAAATGAAGGAGTATGCACTTAAATGAATGAAATGTTGATCATAACAAGCGATTGAGCATCAACATGAAGGAAATATGCATCGAATCAAAGGAAATGTTGATCATAACAAGCGAATGAGCATCAAAACGAAGGAAATATTCATCGAAACGAAGGAAATGTTCATCATAAAAGGTGAATGAACTTCAAAATAAGGGAAATATGCATCGAAATGAAGAAAATATTGATCATAACAAGCGAATGAACATCAAAATGAAGGAAATATGCATCAAAACAGAGGAATTGTTGATCATAACAAGCGAATGAGCATCAAAATGGAGGAAATATGCATCGAAATGAAGGAAATTTTGATCATACCAAGTGATTGGGTATCAAAATAAAGGAAATATCCATCGAAATCAAGGAAATGTTGATTATAACAAGCTAATTAGCATCAAAATGATGGAATATGCATCAAAATGAAGGAAATATGGATCATAACAAGCGAATGGGCATCAAAAGAATGAAATATGCATCGAAACGAAGGAAATGTTGATCATAACAAGCGATTGAGCATAAAAATAAAGGAAATATGCATCGAAACAAAGCAAATGTTGATCATAACATGCGGATGAGCATCAAAATGAAGGAATATGCATAGAAACGAAGGAAATGTTGATCATAACAAGCGAATGAGCATCAACATGAAGGAAATATGCAGCTAAATAAAGGAAATATTGATCATAACATGCGAATGAGCATCAAATTGAAGGAATATGCATCGAAACGAAGAAAATGTTGATCATAACAAGCGAATATAAATCAAAATGAAGGAATATGCATCGAAATGAAGGCAATGTTGATCATTACAAGCGATTGAGCATCAAAATGAAGGAAATATGCATCGAATCGAAGGATATATTGATCATAACAAGCGAATGAGCATCAAAACCAAGAAGATATTCATCGAAACGAAGGAAATGTTGATAATAAAAGGTGAATGAGCATCAAAATAAAGGAAATATGCATCGAAACGAAGGAAACGTTGATCATAACAAGCCAATGAGAATCAAAATGAAGGATTATGCATCGAAACGAAGGAAACGTTGATCATAACAAGCAAATAAGCATATAATGAAGGAAATATGCATCGAAACAAAAGAAATGTTGATCATAACATGCGGAAGAGCATCAAAATGAAGGAATATGCATAGAAATGAAGGAAATGTTGATCATAACAAGCAAATGTGCATCAAAATAAAGCAAATATGCATCGAAACGAAGGAAATGTTGATCAAAACAACTTAATGAGCATCAAAATGAAGAAAATATGCATTGAAATAAAGGAAATGTTGATCATAACAAGCTAATTATCATCAAAATGAAAAACTATGCATCGAAACGAAGGAAATGTTGATCATAACATGCGAATGAGCGTCAAAATGAAGGAAATATGCATCGAAATAAAGGAAATGTTGATCATAACAAGCGAATGAGTATCAAAATGAAGGAAATATCCATCGAAATGAAGGAAATGTTGATTATAACAGGCTAATAAGTATCAAAATGATGGAATATACATCAAAACGAAGGAAATATTGATCATAACAAGCGAATGAGCATCAAAAGAATGAAATATGCATCGAAATGAAGGAAATGTTGATCATAACAAGCGAATGAGTATCAAAATGAAGGAAGTATACATCGAATCGAAGGAAATGTTGATCATAACAAGTAAATGAGCATCAAAACGAAGGAAATATTAATCGAAACGAAGAAATGTTGATCATAAAAGGCGAATCAGCATCAAAATAAAGGAATTATGCATCGAAATGAAGGAAACGTTGATCATCACATGCAAAAGAGCATCAAAATGAAGGATTATGCATAAAATGAAGGAAGCGATCATAACAAGCGAATGAGCATAAAAATGAAGGAAATATGCATCGAAACAAAGGAAATGTTGATCATAACATGCGATGAGCATCAAAATGAAGGAATATGCAAAGAAAAAAGAAAATATTGATCATAACAAGTGAATAAGCATCAAAATGAAGGAAATATGCATCGAAACAAAGGAAATGTTGATCATAACAACTGAATGAGCATCAAAATGAAGTAAATATGCATCAAAACAAAGGAAATGTTGATCAGAGCATGCTAATTACCATCAAAATGAAGGAGTATGCACTTAAATGTAGAAAATGTTGATCATAACAAGCGATTGAGCGTCAGCATGAAGGAAATACGTATCGAATCAAAGGAAATGTTGATCATAACAAGCGAATGTGCATCAAAACAAAGGAAATATTCTTCGAAACGAAGAAAATGTTCATCATAAAAGGCGAATGAACTTCAAAATATGGGAAATATGCATCGAAACGAAGGAAATGTTGATCATAACAAACGAATGAGCATCAAAATGAAGGAAATATGCATCTAAACGAAGGAAATGATGATCATAACAAGCAAATGCGCATCAAAATGGAGGAAATATGCATCGAAATGAAGGTAATTTTGATCATACCGAGTGATTGAGTATCAAAAAAAGGAAATATCCAACGAAATGAAGGAAATGTTGATTATAACAAGCTAATTAGCATCAAAATGATGGAATATGCATCAAAACGAAGGAAATGTGGATCATAACAAGCGAATGGGCATCAAAAGAATGAAATATGCATCGAAACGAAGGAAATGTTGATCATAACAAGCGATTGAGCATAAAAATGAAGGAAATATGCATCTAAACAAAGCAAACGTTGATTATAACATGCGGATGAGCATCAAAATGAAGGAATATGCATAGAAATGAAGGAAATGTTGATCATAACAAGCAAATGTGCATCAAAATAAAGTAAATATGCATCGAAACTAAGGAAATGTTGATCAGAACAACTTAATGAGCATCAAAATGAAGAAAATATGCATTGAAACAAAGGAAATGATGATCATAACAAGCTAATTATCATCAAAATGAAAGACTATGCATCGAAACGAAGGAAATGTTGATCATAACAAGCGAATAAGCGTCAAAATGAAGAAAATATGCATCGAAATAAAGGAAATGTTGTGTTGGCATTCGATCGTTTGGTTAATGTGACCCGTTAGGGTTCCATGAATGTCTAACAAGCAGCGGAAGCAAGTAAACATGAAACACATTACCTTTCACCAAGGGTTGATGTAGAGGTTGAATTCTCGCTGGCAGTCTGCGCAGTCCCACGAGAATAGCCATAAGTTCCTCTTCTGATGTCGGAATTGAGTAATCTTTGTGCTCAGACGATCCTCTCTTCGACGGCTTTCCATCAGTATATAATACATCAAAATCGAAGAACTGTACGATTTTATATGAATTTTGGAACATGACAAACTGCAGCAGCAAACGACCTTCCGGTCTTCTGCTGTATGTCCCAAGTCCGATCTCGACGTCGTGTGGGCGACGATCTACGAGACCTACTCAATCTGCTCTCAACCCTCATCACACGTGAATAATGAATTAGATTAGGGTTCCAGATAAGCTGAGGTGACTTATATACATGGGCTACAGCAGGGACCAGGAGGAGAAATTGGGTTGGGCCTCCAATGGGCTTAAGTATCCAAGCTTAGCCCAAAGCTTATACTTAAGTCCAATAATAATAATATATTCCACTAAAATATTATTACTGCACTACCATACCAATCCCTAAATTACGTTTTGGGCTCCTTCTTATTATGAGCCCGTTAGTCTCCCCATGTTTAAGATATACAATATCCATTAATTAATTTAAGTTACTGACAACTCAATTAATTAATATCTCATCCAAGAGTAGTACCACTCAACCTCATTATCATGCCGGAATAAATTTCACCTGCAGGGTTTACATGATAATCCTTATGAGCTCCTCAAGGGGACATCATCAACCTATGACGGACACGGATTCCTTCTACAATCAACAGCACACCATAGAGACAGCACTACTTCCCAACTCACCGAGTTTATTGATTTAATTGCATGTAAATCTCACCCATTGATGAATCAAAGAAATACATACTGCCCTATGTGTCGAGGTTATTGTATAGGGATTAAGAGCACGAACATCCATAATAACTGAGATCAAGTTCTCCTATAAGTCAGTATAAATCGAACGATCTCAAGCGGTCCTGCTCAATACACACAAGTGCACTTATGTGATTCTATAGCCAAGACAAGCTAATACCAAACCACACTACAACCATCCCGATAGAGAGTCCCCGTCTATCTCGATTGTGAGCATCTGTTTATACTTTATAAGGAAACCGATAATATGATCTTCCGCGTGTTGTCGCACAATATATTATCTATAGTATAAAGTAAGTGGACCATTGCATCGAACATATAAATAGATGCAATTATTTGAATCATATGATTCTCATTTCAAATTAATTGTTATAACATTGTTCATACAAAAAGCTAGACTTTTAGTATACAATCCAACAATCTCCCACTTATACTAAAAGACTATGCTGTCATGTCTTCCGCCATACATCTGATTCTCACTCCCACTACACGACCATTAAAAGCTCTCGCCTTAATATCCTTGCAAATGGATTTACTAGGTCATCATCCGATGCAATCTAGGCGACAACAACCTTCCTCTCATCATACGATTTCTCGTAACAGGTGGTACTTGCACTCAATGTGTTTAATTGCCTTATGGGCTCGTGATTCCTTCAAGTTTGCAACTGCACCAATATCATCAATATAAATTGTGATATCCTTGGGCAAACTTAGAAACACTTCGAAGTCCATCTTGAAGTTTCTAGAGTCATACAGATACTTTGGCTGCCTCATAGGCTCCAATTTATCATCTTTCCATGATGGAGTCCGGAGTCTGAAATATATTTCTATATAACACTCCTCCACATTATGACTCAACTTCCTAAAATTAAACACATAACCTTGAGGTGGATTTACTGTCGTCCAATCTGACTAAAAAATCCGAATCTACGTAATCCACAAGAAGCAGTGAATTTGCCCAGTAAGCTCACATATAATTTCCAGTCCTTCTCAGGCACTTCATATATGTCTTACCACAGTTCATCATTCTTATTCCGGGTTACGTTGATACCCACTGTTCATGCGTTCAGCAAAATAGATATCCATTCTCGCGCATAGCATTCCTAAGATTAAGCTTCCTTATTCGCCGAAGCATAAGGAACCGCTTTCATCACCTTTATCTTCCTTTTGTGTCTCAAGACATATTTTCTTAGATAAAGTCACTTGCTAAAACAAGTAAGGATCGTATCAATTCATGAAGCTTGAGACAAGCATAATATCCTTTCTTGTGATCCGTATTACCATGATCAAAAGGATATTTTTGCTCTTCTTAAGTCCTTCATTTCATACCACTTTATTATCCATACACATACGCCCGACAATACTCTTTCATTGTCTCCAATGAGCAATATATCATCTACGTATAGTACAAGAAATACCACCACGTTTCCATCACTCTTTTCAATACACAAGACCCATCCGATCATTGATTAGATCCATGTCACTGGATTACCTCATCAAAACGGATGTTTCATGATCTTGAAGCTTGTTTTAGTCCATTAATGGACACTTTTAAGCTCACTATCACAATGCTCTTAGCTCTTTGCAATGAATCATTCTGGTTGCTTCACATAGATGTTTCCCTTAAGACTTCCAATCAGGAAAGCTGTCTCGACATCTATTTGCTATCCCTCATATTTCATATGAGTAGCAACAAATAAAAGAGTCCGGATCAACATAAGCATAGCTACTGGCGAACAGGTTTTCTCATAATCGAACCCTTTCTTTCTGAGTATACCTTTTCCCAACAAGCTTTACTTCTAAGGTTTTCACCTTACTGTATGATCCTCTTTTATTTTGTATGACCACTTCCAATAGTTTTCACACCATCCGTGGTTCTACAATCATCCAGATCTTATTTAGAATCTATTGATTCTATTTCAACATTTATTGCAATTTGTTAAGATTTCGCATTTCTATCTTGTAGTTCTTCGTCGTATTCGTGGGTTAACTCCATGTTTACTAGGGACCAAGCCTCACGACTCTCCCAAAACATATATCTATCAGGATTTAGAACAACCCTCCCACTACGAGAAGACACGCAATTGTGTATCAGATGTGACACGCATCGCAGTTTACCTTGTGGTATATCCTCTTGTACACTTGGTACTAATACTTTGTGTTTTCCTCTCACTTCCTTTAGAACAACTTATACATGGGTATTTGATTTATTACATAGTCCTTTTTCCAAAAATCTAGTGTTTATGTTAACAATCACTCTTCGATCTTGTGGACTAAATAAATCATCCTTCATTTTTCTAGGATATCCCACAAATAGAAAAACATTCTTACGAATTACTGTTCCTAGGGCATATCCATAAAATGAATTTAGTAATTCCAAATAATTCATCATCTATCTAATCACTACATAAGAGTGCTATTCCTTCTATTCGTCACACCATTAAGGTGGGAAATTCATTTCCGAAGGTACCTTTCTCTTACTAGATTAGAAGACTCATTATTAATTACTATTTGTCGCATCCAGGGGATAAACATGATTTAAGAGTGTACAAATTGTTCACCAACGTATCATAACAGATTACAACTCTATCATTCATTATAATGACCATGTCATTTAAATGAAATGGAGTATTCATCTATTAATGCATAGAAACCGAAATCAAATTCTTTCTATGAAAATGTACGTAAAGACAATTTCATAAAATCAAACGTCTACTCATATCATTAGATAAATAGACAACTCCCACTGCAATAGCCACTACTCTTGTAGTTTTACCCATGTCATAACAATCTTATCCTCACTTAGTAATAAACATTTAGTGATTCCAGTATCTACACACTTCGTGTCAGTAAATGCCATCACTAATCATGTTTTAAACAACTAGTGAATAAGATATAAAACTTGTTCACATTATGATGAAAATGGCTTTCCTTTGCCACATGTTTTGCCAGAAGTTTTCCACCATATACATCCTATTGTAATTCAGGTGGAACTTACTCAAAAACATCTAGGCAATTCACAAAGAATTAAATTGATCTAGGTTTCCCTTCAATTTATACTCCATGCTTTCCCAATTCATTCATCAAATTAAATCATGATCTTCTGCCTTTTAACTTACTCAAGTATCCGAAGAGTTACATGAGACCATCATATTTCTATGAACCTATCATCTCTTCACTAGAGACTTTAATAGGCATCATGAGACGTCCATTGTGAGAACACACATGTATTTTCTTAAGCAGTAAAATTCAAAACCAAGATTCTTTTCTAATCATCTAATTTTGGACCAGTAAATATAATTTTTTTTAGTCAACAATAAGCGAGATAAAACCATTTGAAATTACAGAGAATCATAAATAAATATACCGATCAAATCTTCGAATTTTATCCTTTTATATTGATTCCCTCAAAACTATATAAAAATAAAATTCACCGACATCTCAAGCACCGTGAGTCTGCAAGCCACGTTAGTGTGGACGTTTACAAACCCAAACATTTACAAGAGAAGGTTTTACCCATTAATTTCATTTGTCAACCTAACTTTATGACAAAATAATTAATAGTCGGTTCCTCTTTAGCCATGCAAATAATAGCAGTGACTCCGTTGGGGAGGATACTAATTATTCACACCTAAGTGTACACCATTATTTGATCCCAAGTCCACTGCGCGAGCTTGTGTGCCTTACAGTTGGAGAAGTACACACGCGCTCGGATAGCTTCCTACAATCATCAATTATAAGTTTGTACCAGTGAGCCCCACATAAACTCATCCATTAGGGAGGAAGGCCTATTGCCAACACGCAAGTTCATGTACCACATTACAAACAATAATTATGTAATGAAGTCTGTACCAGTGATCCGTGAATAAACTCATCCGTTAGGGAGGAAGGCCTATTGCCAACACGCAAGTTTACTCACATCACTTACAAACCAATAATGGAGGCCGCGGGAATATTTACCAATCCCCTCTCCCACTTAGTAATTTAACACCGAGGGTTTTTACATGCATATGATATTCAGAATAAAATACGCAACGCTAGCATGCTTCTATTACGGCACATAAGGCAGTAAATCACAGAGAGTCATATATAACAATAATCAATAATTAAATCAATCATTAACAGTTATATATCAGCGAATTCGATTGTTCGCCACCAGGCACGAATATCAGCAAAGACTTCCAGACTATCAAATTTTCAAAATTTCCAGATTGTCCAATTTTCGAAACCATCGATATCGACCAGATTATCAAATATTCAAAAAACATCAAGATTATCAAAATTTCAAAACTATCGATATCGATCGTCATATCGTCTAGATTATCAAAATCATCGATATCGACGAGCAACCATATATAACAATAATAGATAATTAAATCAATTATGTCAGTTATATATTAGGAATCAATTCAACATCCATATATAACAATAATAGACAATCAATTATAGCAGTTATATATTAGGAATTAATTCAACATCCATATATAACAATAATAGACAATCAATTATAGCAGTTATATATTAGGAATTAATTCGACATTCATATATGACAATAATAGATTATTAAATCAATTATAGCAGTCATATATTAGGAATTAATTCGACATCCATATATAACAATAATATACAATCTATTATGGCAGTTATATATTAGGAATTAGTTTTCTTAAAATTGGATGTCTTATCCAACACTCTAGCAATACATGCATATAATATACCAAATATAATACGCAATCTAGCATGCTTCTATATAAGACAATAAATCATAGAGATCAGGCATCCATATATATATATATATAACAATAATAGACAATTAAATCAATTATGACAGTTATATATATTAGGAATAAAAACGCCTCTAAATTTTAATGTCTTGTCCGACACTCCTACTGTGGAATCGATGCCTTACGCAACAAGCAGGATTGCTTGTGCCCCAAGACGTCCATCGTCATATCCCACCGCCAATTATGTCAGGGAGCGCCCCAAGTGCCTTGACGAGCGCCCCTCGCCCGGACTGTCGCTCGTCCAAGGGCCTACTTGCATGGAACCAAGTTCAGCCCAACGCGCAACACCAAACTACACCAACTGTCGTTCGTAGTTCGAAACTGAAAGAACCTCAGAATCCAATCTCCACCGTCCAGAATCTACTACTGTAAGTCCTTAACATTCTTTCCAAATTACAGATCGATCCAACGGTTATTTTGTGAGAAACAGCTCATTTCTCTCGACTGCGCAAAACAGAATCGCCCAAATATCTGCTTCTGTTTTCAGCGTACTCCCAGCAAGAAAAGGCTCCAAATTCAATCTTCACCGTTCAGAATGTACATCCACAAGGTCTGAACGTGCTGACCAAATTAAAGCTTGATCCAACGATTAGTTTATCAGAAATGACACTTTTCCCTCGACTGCGCAAAACAGAATCGCCCAAATATCTGCTTCTGTTTTCAGCGTACTCCCAGCAAGAAAAAGCTCCAAATTCGATCTTCACCGTTCAGAATGTACATCCACAAGGTCTGAACGTGCTGACCAAATTACAGATCAATCCGACCGTTGAAACTCTGGTTATTGCCTCTGCAATATCACAACGCTGGATTTTCTCTCAAAAGCGTGATTCTATTTTTGCCCTCTCTTTCTTCCTTGCATGTGAAATTGACGAACAGTTTTCGTCGAATCCTCTCACACACAACCATGGACGAATAGATATGATATAGGGTATATATTACATAGGGATATTCATGGTTTGCGCAATAAAACCAAAACCCTAAACATGTGATCCTAATTCCGAAAAATTAATCACATAAACCCTATCCTAACGTGTCACGCTTCACCATGAAACCGAAGCTCTGATACCAATTTTTGGCATTCGATCGTTTGGTTAATGTGACCCGTTAGGGTTCCATGAATGTCTAACAAGCAGCGGAAGCAAGTAAACATGAAACGCATTACCTTTCACCAAGGGTTGATGTAGAGGTTGAATTCTCGCTGGCAGTCTGCGCAGTCCCACGAGAATAGCCATAAGTTCCTCTTCTGATGTCGGAATTGAGTAATCTTTGTGCTCAGACGATCCTCTCTTCGACGGCTTTCCATCAGTATATAATACATCAAAATCGAAGAACTGTACGATTTTATATGAATTTTGGAACTTGACAAACTGCAGCAGCAAACGACCTTCCGGTCTTCTGCTGTATGTCCCAAGTCCGATCTCGACGTCGTGTGGGCGACGATCTACGAGACCTACTCAATCTGCTCTCAACCCTCATCACACGTGAATAATGAATTAGATTAGGGTTCCAGATAAGCTGAGGTGACTTATATACATGGGCTACAGCAGGGACCAGGAGGAGAAATTGGGTTGGGCCTCCATTGGGCTTAAGTATCCAAGCTTAGCCCAAAGCTTATACTTAAGTCCAATAATAATAATATATTCCACTAAAATATTATTACTGCACTACCATACCAATCCCTAAATTACGTTTTGGGCTCCTTCTTATTATGAGCCCGTTAGTCTCCCCATGTTTAAGATATACAATGTCCATTAATTAATTTAAGTTACTGACAACTCAATTAATTAATATCTCATCCAAGAGTAGTACCACTCAACCTCATTATCATGCCGGAATAAATTCCACCTGCAGGGTTTACATGATAATCCTTATGAGCTCCTCAAGGGGACATCATCAACCTATGACGGACACGGATTCCTTCTACAATCAACAGCACACCATAGAGACAACACTAATTCCTAACTCACCGAGTTTATTGATTTAATTGCATGTAAATCTCACCCATTGATGAATCAAAGAAATACATACTGCCCTATGTGTCGAGGTAATTGTATAGGGATTAAGAGCACGAACATCCATAATAACTGAGATCAAGTTCTCCTATAAGTCAGTATAAATCGAACGATCTCAAGCGGTCCTGCTCAATACACACAAGTGCACTAATGTGATTCTATAGCCAAAACAAGCTAATACCAAACCACACTACAACCATCCCGATAGAGAGTCCCCGTCTATCTCGATTGTGAGCATCTGTTTATACTTTATAAGAAAATCGATAATATGATCTTCCGCGTGTTGTCGCACAACATATTATCTACAGTATAAAGTAAGTGGACTATTGCATCGAACATATAAATAAATTATAAGATGCAATCATTTGAATCATATGATTCTCATTTCAAATTAATTGTTATAACATTGTTCATACAAAAAGCTAGACTTTTAGTATACAATCCAACATGTTGATCATAACAAGTGAATGAGTATCAAAATGAAGGAAATATCCATCAAAATGAAGGAAATATTGATTATAACAGGCTAATAAGCATCAAAATGATGGAATATGCATCAAAACGAAGGAAATGTTGATCATAACAAGCGAATGAGCATCAAAAGAATGAAATATGCATCGAAACGAAGGAAATATTGATCATAACAAGCGAATGAACATCAAAATGAAGGAAATATACATCGAATCGAAGGAAATGTTGATCATAACAAGCAAATGGGCATCAAAACGAAGGAAATATTAATCAAAACGAAGAAATGTTGATCATAAAAGGCAAATGAGCATCAAAATAAAAGAAATATGCATCGAAATGAAGGAAACGTTGATCATGACAAGCAAAAGAGCATCAAAATGAAGGATTATGCATCAAAATTAAGGAAACGATCATAACAAGTGAATGAGCATAAAAATGAAGGAAATATGCATCGAAACAAAGGAAATGTTGATCATAATATGCGGATGAGCATCAAAATGAAGGAATATGCAAAGAAAAAAGAAAATGTTGATCATAACAAGTGAATAAGCATCAAAATGAAGGAAATATGCATTGAAAGAAAGGAAATGTTGATCATAACAACTGAATGAGCATCAAAATGAAGTAAATATGCATCGAAACAAAGGAAATGTTAATCATAGCAAGCTAATTATCATTAAAATGAAGGAGTATGCACTTAAACGAATGAAATGTTGATCATAACAAGCGATTGAGCATCAACATGAAGGAAATATGCATCGAATCAAAGGAAATGTTGATCATAACAAGCGAATGAGCATCAAAATGAAGGAAATATTCATCGAAATGAAGGAAATGTTCATCATAAAAGGCAAATGAACTTCAAAATAAGGGAAATATGCATCGAAACAAAGAAAATATTGATAATAACAAGCGAATGAGCATCAAAATGAAGGAAATATGCATCAAAACAAAGGAATTGTTGATCATAACAAGCGAATGAGCATCAAAATGGAGGAAATATGCATCGAAATGAAGGAAATTTTGATCATACCAAGTGATTGAGTATCAAAATAAAGGAAATATCCATCGAAATGAAGGAATTGTTGATTATAACAAGCTAATTAGCATCAAAATGATGGAATATGCATCAAAATGAAGGAAATATGGATCATAACAAGCGAATGGGCATCAAAAGAATGAAATATTCATCGAAACGAAGGAAATGTTGATCATAACAAGCGATTGAGCATAAAAATGAAGGAAATATGCATCGAAACAAAGCAAATGTTGATCATAACATGCGGATGAGCATCAAAATGAAGGAATATACATAGAAACGAAGGAAATGTTGATCATAACAAGCGAATGAGCATCAACATGAAGGAAATATGCAGCTAAATAAAGGAAATATTGATCATAACATGTGAATGAGCATCAAATTGAAGGAATATGCATCGAAACGAAGAAAATGTTGATCATAACAAGTGAATATAGATCAAAATGAAGGAATATGCATCGAAATGAAGGCAATGTTTATCATTACAAGCGATTGAGCATCAAAATGAAGGAAATATGCATCGAATCGAAGGATATATATTGATCATAACAAGCGAATGAGCATCAAAACGAAGAAGATATTCATCGAAACGAAGGAAATGTTGATAATAAAAGGTGAATGAGCATCAAAATAAAGGAAATATGCATCGAAATGAAGGAAACGTTATCATAACAATCAAATGAGAATCAAAATGAAGGATTATGCATCGAAACGAAGGAAACGTTGATCATAACAAGCGAATAAGCATATAATGAAGGAAATATGCATCGAAACAAAAGAAATGTTGATCATAACATGCGGAAGAGCATCAAAATGAAGGAATATGCATAGAAATGAAGGAAATGTTGATCATAACAAGCAAATGTGCATCAAAATAAAGCAAATATGCATCGAAACGAAGGAAATGTTTATCAAAACAACTTAATGAGCATCAAAATGAAGAAAATATGCATTGAAATAAAGTAAATGTTGATCATAACAAGCTAATTATCATCAAAATGAAAGACTATGCATCGAAACGAAGGAAATGTTGATCATAACATGCGAATGAGCGTCAAAATGAAGGAAATATGCATCGAAATAAAGGAAATGTTGATCATAACAAGCGAATGAGTATCAAAATGAAGGAAATATCCATCGAAATGAAGGAAATGTTGATTATAACAGGCTAATAAGTATCAAAATGATGAAATATACATCAAAACGAAGGAAATGTTGATCATAACAAGCGAATGAGCATCAAAAGAATGAAATATGCATCGAAACGAAGGAAATGTTGATTATAACAAGCGAATGAGCATCAAAATGAAGGAAGTATACATCAAATCGAAGGAAATGTTGATCATAACAAGCAAATGAGAATCAAAACGAAGGAAATATTAATCGAAACGAATAAATGTTGATAATAAAAGGCGAATCAGCATCAAAATAAAGTAAATATGCATCGAAAAGAAGGAAACGTTGATCATGACAAGCAAAAGAGCATCAAAATGAAGGATTATGCATCAAAATTAAGGAAAAGATCATAACAAGTGAATGAGCATAAAAATGAAGGAAATATGCATAGAAACAAAGGAAACGTTGATCATGACAAGCAAAAGAGCATCAAAATGAAGGATTATGCATCTAAATGAAGGAAGCGATCATAACAAGCGAATGAGCATAAAAATGAAGGAAATATGCATCGAAACAAAGGAAATGTTGATCATAACATTCGATGAGCATCAAAATGAAGGAATATGCAAAGAAAAAAAATATATTGATCATAACAAGTGAATAAGCATCAAAATGAAGGAAATATGCATCGAAATGAAGGAAATGTTGATCATAACATGCGATGAGCATCAAAATGAAGGAATATGCAAAGAAAAAAGAAAATATTGACCATAACAAGTGAATAAGCATCAAAATGAAGGAAATATGCATCGAAACAAGGGAAATGTTGATCATAACAACTGAATGAGCATCAAAATGAAGTAAATATGCATCGAAACAAAGGAAATGTTGATCATAGCATGCTAATTATCATCAAAATGAAGGAGTATGCACTTAAATGAAGAAAATGTTGATCATAACAAGCGATTGAGCATCAGCATGAAGGAAATATGTATCGAATCAAAGGAAATGTTGATCATAACAAGCGAATGAGCATCAAAACAAAGGAAATATTCTTCGAAACGAAGGAAATGTTCATCATAAAAGGCGAATGAACTTCAAAATAAGGGAAATATGCATCGAAACGAAGGAAATGTTGATCATAACAAACGAATGAGTATCAAAATGAAGGAAATATGCATCTAAACGAAGGAAATGTTGATCATAACAAGCGAATGAGCATCAAAATGGAGGAAATATGCATCGAAATGAAGGAAATTTTGATCATACCAAGTGATTGAGTATCAAAAAAAGGAAATATCCATCGAAATGAAGGAAATGTTGATTATAACAAGCTAATTAGCATCAAAATGATGGAATATGCATCAAAACGAAGGAAATGTGGATCATAACAAGCGAATGGGCATCAAAAGAATGAAATATGCATCGAAACGAAGGAAATGTTGATCATAACAAGCGATTGAGCATAAAAATGAAGGAAATATGCATCGAAACAAAGCAAATGTTGATTATAACATGCAGATGAGCATCAAAATGAAGGAATATGCATAGAAATGAAGGAAATGTTGATCATAACAAGCAAATGTGCATCAAAATAAAGCAAATATGCATCGAAACGAAGGAAATGTTATCAGAACAACTTAATGAGCATCAAAATGAAGAAAATATGCTTTGAAACAAAGGAAATGGTGATCATAACAAGCTAATTATCATCAAAATGAAAGACTATGCATCGAAACGAAGGAAATGTTGATCATAACAAGCGAATAAGCGTCAAAATGAAGGAAATATGCATCGAAATAAAGGAAATATTGATCATAACAAGTGAATGAGTATCAAAATGAAGGAAATATCCATCAAAACGAAGGAAATATTGATTATAATAGGCTAATAAGCATCAAAATAAAAGAAATATGCATCGAAATGAAGGAAACGTTGATCATGACAAGCAAAAGAGCATCAAAATGAAGGATTATGCATCAAAATTAAGGAAGCAATCATAACAAGTGAATGAGCATAAAAATGAAGGAAATATGCATCGAAACAAAGGAAATGTTGATCATAATATGCGGATGAGCATCAAAATGAAGGAATATGCAAAGAAAAAAGAAAATGTTGATCATAACAAGTGAATAAGCATCAAAATGAAGGAAATATGCATCGAAAGAAAGGAAATGTTGATCATAACAACTGAATGAGCATCAAAATGAAGTAAATATGCATCGAAACAAAGGAAATGTTGATCATAACAAGCTAATTATCATTAAAATGAAGGAGTATGCACTTAAATGAATGAAATGTTGATCATAACAAGCAACTGAGCATCAACATGAAGGAAATATGCATCGAATCAAAGGAAATGTTGATCATAACAAGCGAATGAGCATCAAAATGAAGGAAATATTCATCGAAATGAAGGAAATGTTCATCATAAAAGGCGAATGAACTTCAAAATAAGGGAAATATGCATCGAAACGAAGAAAATATTGATCATAACAAGCGAATGAGCATCAAAATGAAGGAAATATGCATCAAAACAAAGGAAATGTTGATCATAAAAAGCGAATGAGCATCAAAATGGAGGAAATATGCATCGAAATGAAGGAAATTTTGATCATACCAAGTGATTGAGTATCAAAATAAAGGAAATATCCATCGAAATGAAGGAAATGTTGATTATAATAAGCTAATTAGCATCAAAATGATGGAATATGCATCAAAATGAACGAAATATGGATCATAACAAGCGAATGGGCATCAAAAGAATGAAATATTCATCGAAACGAAGGAAATGTTGATCATAACAAGCGATTGAGCATACAAATGAAGGAAATATGCATCGAAACAAAGCAAATGTTGATCATAACATGCGGATGAGCATCAAAATGAAGGAATATGCATAGAAACGAAGGAAATGTTGATCATAACAAGCGAATGAGCATCAACATGAAGGAAATATGCAGCTAAATAAAGGAAATATTGATCATAACATGTGAATGAGCATCGAATTGAAGGAATATGCATCGAAACGAAGAAAATGTTGATCATAACAAGTGAATATAAATCAAAATGAAGGAATATGCATCGAAATGAAGGCAATGTTGATCATTACAAGCGATTGAGCATCAAAATGAAGGAAATATGCATCGAATCGAAGGATATATTGATCATAACAAGCGAATGAGCATCAAAACGAAGAAGATATTCATCGAAACGAAGGAAATGTTGATAATAAAAGGTGAATGAGCATCAAAATAAAGGAAATATGCATCGAAACGAAGGAAACGTTGATCATAACAAGCCAATGAGAACCAAAATGAAGGATTATGCATCGAAACGAAGGAAACGTTGATCATAACAAGCGAATAAGCATATAATGAAGGAAATAAGCATCGAAACAAAAGAAATGTTGATCATAACATGCGGAAGAGCATCAAAATGAAGGAATATGAATAGAAATGAAGGAAATGTTGATCATAACAAGCAAATGTGCATCAAAATAAAGCAAATATGCATCAAAACGAAGGAAATGTTTATCAAAACAACTTAATGAGCATCAAAATGAAGAAAATATGCATTGAAATAAAGGAAATGTTGATCATAACAAGCTAATTATCATCAAAATGAAAGACTATGCATCGAAACGAAGGAAATGTTGATCATAACATGCGAATGAGCGTCAAAATGAAGGAAATATGCATCGAAATAAAGGAAATATTGATCATAACAAGCGAATGAGTATCAAAATGAAGGAAATATCCATCGAAATGAAGGAAATGTTGATTATAACAGGCTAATAAGTATCAAAATGATGGAATATACATCAAAACGAAGGAAATGTTGATCATAACAAGCGAATGAGCATCAAAAGAATAAAATATGCATCGAAACGAAGGAAATGTTGATCATAACAAGCGAATGAGCATCAAAATGAAGGAAGTATACATCGAATCGAAGGAAATGCTGATCATAACAAGCAAATGAGCATCAAAACGAAGGAAATATTAATCGAAACGAAGAAATGTTGATCATAAAAGGCGAATCAGCATCAAAATACAGTAAATATGCATCGAAAAGAAGGAAACGTTGATCATGACAAGCAAAAGAGCATCAAAATGAAGGATTATGCATAAAATGAAGGAAGCGATCATAACAAGCGAATGAGCATAAAAATGAAGGAAATATGCATCGAAACAAAGGAAATGTTGATCATAACAAATGAATGAGCATCAAAATGAAGGAAATATGCATCTAAACGAAGGAAATGTTGATCATAACAAGCGAATGAGCATCAAAATGTAGGAAATATGCATCGAAATGAAGGAAATTTTGATCATACCAAGTGATTGAGTATCAAAAAAAGGAAATATCCATCGAAATGAAGGAAATGTTGATTATAACAAGCTAATTAGCATCAAAATGATGGAATATGCATCAAAACGAAGGAAATGTGGATCATAACAAGCGAATGGGCATCAAAAGAATGAAATATGCATCGAAACGAAGGAAATGTTGATCATAACAAGCGAATGAGCATCAAAATGAAGGAAGTATACATCGAATCAAAGGAAATGCTGATCATAACAAGCAAATGAGCATCAAAACGAAGGAAATATTAATCGAAACGAAGAAATGTTGATCATAAAAGGCGAATCAGCATCAAAATAAAGTAAATATGCATCAAATTGAAGGAAACGTTGATCATGACAAGCAAAAGAGCATCAAAATGAAGGATTATGCATAAAATGAAGGAAGCGATCATAACAAGCGAATGAGCATAAAAATGAAGGAAATATGCATCGAAACAAAGGAAATGTTGATCATAACAAATGAATGAGCATCAAAATGAAGGAAATATGCATCTAAACGAAGGAAATGTTGATCATAACAAGCGAATGAGCATCAAAATGTAGGAAATATGCATCGAAATGAAGGAAATTTTGATCATACCAAGTGATTGAGTATCAAAAAAAGGAAATATCCATCGAAATGAAGTAAATGTTGATTATAACAAGCTAATTAGCATCAAAATGATGGAATATGCATCAAAACGAAGGAAATGTGGATCATAACAAGCGAATGGGCATCAAAAGAATGAAATATGCATCGAAACGAAGGAAATGTTGATCATAACAATTGATTGAGCATAAAAATGAAGGAAATATGCATAGAAACAAAGCAAATGTTGATTATAACATGCGGATGAGCATCAAAATGAAGGAATATGCATAGAAACGAAGGAAATGTTGATCATAACAAGCGAATGAGCATCAACATGAAGGAAATATGCAGCTAAATAAAGGAAATATTGATCATAACATGCGAATGAGCATCAAATTGAAGGAATATGCATCGAAACGAAGAAAATGTTGATCATAACAAGCGAATATAAATCAAAATGAGGGAATATGCATCGAAATGAGGGCAATGTTGATCATAACAAGCGAATGAGCATCAAAATGAAGGAAATATTCATCGAAATGAAGGAAATGTTCATCATAAAAGGCGAATGAACTTCAAAATAAGGGAAATATGCATCGAAACGAAGAAAATATTGATCATAACAAGCGAATGAGCATCAAAATGAAGGAAATATGCATCAAAACAAAGGAAATGTTGATCATAAAAAGCGAATGAGCATCAAAATGGAGGAAATATGCATCGAAATGAAGGAAATTTTGATCATACCAAGTGATTGAGTATCAAAATAAAGGAAATATCCATCGAAATGAAGGAAATGTTGATTATAATAAGCTAATTAGCATCAAAATGATGGAATATGCATCAAAATGAAGGAAATATGGATCATAACAAGCGAATGGGCATCAAAAGAATGAAATATTCATCGAAACGAAGGAAATGTTGATCATAACAAGCGATTGAGCACACAAATGAAGGAAATATGCATCGAAACAAAGCAAATGTTGATCATAACATGCGGATGAGCATCAAAATGAAGGAATATGCATAGAAACGAAGGAAATGTTGATCATAACAAGCGAATGAGCATCAACATGAAGGAAATATGCAGCTAAATAAAGGAAATATTGATCATAACATGTGAATGAGCATCGAATTGAAGGAATATGCATCGAAACGAAGAAAATGTTGATCATAACAAGTGAATATAAATCAAAATGAAGGAATATGCATCGAAATGAAGGCAATGTTGATCATTACAAGCGATTGAGCATCAAAATGAAGGAAATATGCATCGAATCGAAGGATATATTGATCATAACAAGCGAATGAGCATCAAAACGAAGAAGATATTCATCGAAACGAAGGAAATGTTGATAATAAAAGGTGAATGAGCATCAAAATAAAGGAAATATGCATCGAAACGAAGGAAACGTTGATCATAACAAGCCAATGAGAATCAAAATGAAGGATTATGCATCGAAACGAAGGAAACGTTGATCATAACAAGCGAATAAGCATATAATGAAGGAAATAAGCATCGAAACAAAAGAAATGTTGATCATAACATGCGGAAGAGCATCAAAATGAAGGAATATGAATAGAAATGAAGGAAATGTTGATCATAACAAGCAAATGTGCATCAAAATAAAGCAAATATGCATCAAAACGAAGGAAATGTTTATCAAAACAACTTAATGAGCATCAAAATGAAGAAAATATGCATTGAAATAAAGGAAATGTTGATCATAACAAGCTAATTATCATCAAAATGAAAGACTATGCATCGAAACGAAGGAAATGCTGATCATAACAAGCAAATGAGCATCAAAACGAAGGAAATATTAATCGAAACGAAGAAATGTTGATCATAAAAGGCGAATCAGCATCAAAATAAAGTAAATATGCATCGAAATGAAGGAAACGTTGATCATGACAAGCAAAAGAGCATCAAAATGAAGGATTATGCATAAAATGAAGGAAGCGATCATAACAAGCGAATGAGCATAAAAATGAAGGAAATATGCATCGAAACAAAGGAAATGTTGATCATAACAAATGAATGAGCATCAAAATGAAGGAAATATGCATCTAAACGAAGGAAATGTTGATCATAACAAGCGAATGAGCATCAAAATGTAGGAAATATGCATCGAAATGAAGGAAATTTTGATCATACCAAGTGATTGAGTATCAAAAAAAGGAAATATCCATCGAAATGAAGGAAATGTTGATTATAACAAGCTAATTAGCATCAAAATGATGGAATATGCATCAAAACGAAGGAAATGTGGATCATAACAAGCGAATGGGCATCAAAAGAATGAAATATGCATCGAAACGAAGGAAATGTTGATCATAACAATTGATTGAGCATAAAAATGAAGGAAATATGCATAGAAACAAAGCAAATGTTGATTATAACATGCGGATGAGCATCAAAATGAAGGAATATGCGTAGAAACGAAGGAAATGTTGATCATAACAAGCGAATGAGCATCAACATGAAGGAAATATGCAGCTAAATAAAGGAAATATTGATCATAACATGCGAATGAGCATCAAATTGAAGGAATATGCATCGAAACGAAGAAAATGTTGATCATAACAAGCGAATATAAATCAAAATGAGGGAATATGCATCGAAATGAGGGCAATGTTGATCATAACAAGCGAATGAGCATCAAAATGAAAGAAATATGCAACAAAATGAAGGAAATGTTGATCATAACAACTGAATGAGTATCAAAATGAAGGAAATATCCATCGAAACAAAGGAAATATTGATTATAACAAGAAATGAGCATCAAAATGAAGGAAATATGCATCGAAACAAAGCAAATGTTGATTATAACATGCGGATGAGCATCAAAATGAAGGAATATGCATAGAAACGAAGGAAATGTTGATCATAACAAGCGAATGAGCATCAACATGGAGGAAATATGCATCTAAATAAAGGAAATATTGATCATAACATGCGAATGAGCATCTAATTGAAGGAATATGCATCGAAACGAAGAAAATGTTGATCATAACAAGCGAATATAAATCAAAATGAAGGAATATGCATCGAAATGAAGGCAATGTTGATCATAACAAGCGAATGAGCATCAAAATGAAGGAAATATGCATCGAATCGAAGGATATATTGATCATAACAAGCGAATGAGCATCAAAACGAAGAAGATATTCGTCTAAACGAAGGAAATGTTGATCTTAAAAGGCGAATGAGCATCAAAATAAAGGAAATATGCATCGAAACGAAGAAAATGTTGATCATAACAAGCCAATGAGAATCAAAATGAAGGATTATGCATCGAAACGAAGGAAACGTTGATCATAACAATTGATTGAGCATAAAAATGAAGGAAATATGCATAGAAACAAAGCAAATGTTGATTATAACATGCGGATGAGCATCAAAATGAAGGAATATTCATAGAAACGAAGGAAATGTTGATCATAACAAGCGAATGAGCATCAACATGAAGGAAATATGCAGCTAAATAAAGGAAATATTGATCATAACATGCGAATGAGCATCAAATTGAAGGAATATGCATCGAAACGAAGAAAATGTTGATCATAACAAGCGAATATAAATCAAAATGAGGGGATATGCATCGAAATGAGGGCAATGTTGATCATAACAAGCGAATGAGCATCAAAATGAAAGAAATATGCAACAAAATGAAGGAAATGTTGATCATAACAACTGAATGAGTATCAAAATGAAGGAAATATCCATCGAAACAAAGGAAATATTGATTATAACAAGAAATGAGCATCAAAATGAAGGAAATATGCATCGAAACAAAGCAAATGTTGATTATAACATGCGGATGAGCATCAAAATGAAGGAATATGCATAGAAACGAAGGAAATGTTGATCATAACAAGCGAATGAGCATCAACATGGAGGAAATATGCATCTAAATAAAGGAAATATTGATCATAACATGCGAATGAGCATCTAATTGAAGGAATATGCATCGAAACGAAGAAAATGTTGATCATAACAAGCGAATATAAATCAAAATGAAGGAATATGCATTGAAATGAAGGCAATGTTGATCATAACAAGCGAATGAGCATCAAAATGAAGGAAATATGCATCGAATCGAAGGATATATTGATCATAACAAGCGAATGAGCATCAAAACGAAGAAGATATTCGTCTAAACGAAGGAAATGTTGATCTTAAAAGGCGAATGAGCATCAAAATAAAGGAAATATGCATCGAAACGAAGAAAATGTTGATCATAACAAGCCAATGAGAATCAAAATGAAGGATTATGCATCGAAACGAAGGAAACGTTGATCATAACAAGCGAATGAGCATATAATGACGGAAATATGCATCGAAACAAAAGAAATGTTGGTCATAACTTGCGGAAGAGCATCAAAATGAAGGAATATGCATAGAAATGAAGGAAATGTTGATCATAACAAGCAAATGTGCATCAAAATAAAGCAAATATGCATCGAAACGAAGGAAATGTTGATCAGAACAACTTAATGAGCATCAAAATGAAGAAAATATGCATTGAAACAAAGGAAATGGTGATCATAACAAGCTAATTATCATCAAAATGAAAGACTATGCATCGAAACGAAGGAAATGTTGATCATAACAAGCGAATGAGCGTCAAAATAAAGGAAATATGCATCGAAATAAAGGAAATGTTGATCATAACAAGCGAATGAGTATCAAAATGAAGGAAATATCCATCAAAACGAAGGAAATATCGATTATAACAGGCTAATAAGCATCAAAATGATGGAATATGCATCAAAACAAAGGAAATGTTGATCATAACAAGCGAATGAGCATCAAAAGAATGAAATATGCATCGAAACGAAGGAAATGTTGATCATAACAAGCGAATGAGCATCAAAATGAAGGAAATATACATCGAATCGAAGGAAATGTTGATCATAACAAGCAAATGGGCATCAAAACGAAGGAAATATTAATCAAAACGAAGAAATGTTGATCATAAAAGGCAAATGAGCATCAAAATAAAAGAAATATGCATCGAAATGAAGGAAACGTTGATCATGACAAGCAAAAGAGCATCAAAATGAAGGATTATGCATCAAAATTAAGAAAACGATCATAACAAGTGAATGAGCATAAAAATGAAGGAAATATGCATCGAAACAAAGGAAATGTTGATCATAATATGCGGATGAGCATCAAAATGAAGGAATATGCAAAGGAAAAAGAAAATGTTGATCATAACAAGTGAATAAGCATCAAAATGAAGGAAATATGCATCGAAACAAAGGAAATGTTGATCATAACAACTGAATGAGCATCAAAATGAAGTAAATATGCATCGAAACAAAGAAAATGTTGATCATAGCAAGCTAATTATCATTAAAATGAAGGAGTATGCACTTAAATGAATGAAATGTTGATCATAACAAGCGATTGAGCATCAACATGAAGGAAATATGCATCGAATCAAAGGAAATGTTGATCATAACAAGCGAATGAGCATCAAAACGAAGGAAATATTCATCGAAACGAAGGAAATGTTCATCATAAAAGGTGAATGAACTTCAATATAAGGGAAATATGCATCGAAACGAAGAAAATATTGATCATAACAAGCGAATGAGCATCAAAATGAAGGAAATATGTATCAAAACAAAGGAAATGCTGATCATAACAAGTGAATGAGCATCAAAATGGAGGAAATATGCATCGAAATGAAGGAAATTTTGATCATACCAAGTGATTGAGTATCAAAATAAAGGAAATATCCATCGAAATGAAGGAAATGTTGATTATAACAAGCTAATTAGCATCAAAATGATGGAATATGCATCAAAATGAAGGAAATATGGATCATAACAAGCGAATGGGCATCAAAAGAATGAAATATGCATCGAAACGAAGGAAATGTTGATCATAACAAGCGATTGAGCATAAAAATGAAGGAAATATGCATCGAAACAAAGCAAATGTTGATCATAACATGCGGATGAGCATCAAAATGAAGGAATATGCATAGAAACGAAGGAAATGTTGATCATAACAAGTGAATGAGCATCAACATGAAGGAAATATGCAGCTAAATAAAGGAAATATTGATCATAACATGTGAATGAGCATCAAATTGAAGGAATATGCATCGAAACGAAGAAAATGTTGATCATAACAAGTGAATATAAATCAAAATGAAGGAATATGCATCGAAATGAAGGCAATATTGATCATTACAAGCGATTGAGCATCAAAATGAAGGAAATATGCATCGAATCGAAGGATATATTGATCATAACAAGCGAATGAGCTTCAAAACGAAGAAGATATTCATCGAAACGAAGGAAATGTTGATAATAAAAGGTGAATGAGCATCAAAATAAAGGAAATATGCATCGAAACGAAGGAAACGTTGATCATAACAAGCCAATGAGAATCAAAATGAAGGATTATACATCGAAACGAAGGAAACGTTGATCATAACAAGCGAATAAGCATATAATGAAGGAAATATGCATCGAAACAAAAGAAATGTTGATCATAACATGCGGAAGAGCATCAAAATGAAGGAATATGCATAGAAATGAAGGAAATGTTGATCATAACAAGCAAATGTGCATCAAAATAAAGCAAATATGCATCAAAACGAAGGAAATGTTTATCAAAACAACATAATGAGCATCAAAATGAAGAAAATATGCATTGAAATAAAGGAAATGTTGATCATAACAAGCTAATTATCATCAAAATGAAAGACTATGCATCGAAATGAAGGAAATGTTGATCATAAAAGGCGAATCAGCATCAAAATGAAGGAAATATGCATCGAAATAAAGGAAATATTGATCATAACAAGTGAATGAGTATCAAAATGAAGGAAATATCCATCAAAATGAAGGAAATATTGATTATAATAGGCTAATAAGCATCAAAATGATGGAATATGCATCAAAACGAAGGAAATGTTGATCATAACAAGCGAATGAGCATCAAAAGAATGAAATATGCATCGAAACGAAATAAATATTGATCATAACAAGCGAATGAACATCAAAATAAAGGAAAATACATCGAATCGAAGGAAATGTTGATCATAACAAGCAAATGGGCATCAAAACGAAGGAAATATTAATCAAAACGAAGAAATGTTGATCATAAAAGGCAAATGAGCATCAAAATAAAAGAAATATGCATCGAAATGAAGGAAACATTGATCATGACAAGCAAAAGAGCATCAAAATGAAGGATTATGCATCAAAATTAAGGAAGCAATCATAACAAGTGAATGAGCATAAAAATGAAGGAAATATGCATCGAAACAAAGGAAATGTTGATCATAATATGCGGATGAGCATCAAAATGAAGGAATATGCAAAGAAAAAAGAAAATGTTGATCATAACAAGTGAATAAGCATCAAAATGAAGGAAATATGCATCGAAAGAAAGGAAATGTTGATCATAACAACTGAATGAGCATCAAAATGAAGTAAATATGCATCGAAACAAAGGAAATGTTGATCATAACAAGCTAATTATCATTAAAATGAAGGAGTATGCACTTAAATGAATGAAATGTTGATCATAACAAGCGACTGAGCATCAACATGAAGGAAATATGCATCGAATCAAAGGAAATGTTGATCATAACAAGCGAATGAGCATCAAAATGAAGTAAATATTCATCGAAATGAAGGAAATGTTCATCATAAAAGGCGAATGAACTTCAAAATAAGGGAAATATGCATCGAAACGAAGAAAATATTGATCATAACAAGCGAATGAGCATCAAAATGAAGGAAATATGCATCAAAACAAAGGAAATGTTGATCATAAAAAGCGAATGAGCATCAAAATGGAGGAAATATGCATCGAAATGAAGGAAATTTTGATCATACCAAGTGATTGAGTATCAAAAAAAGGAAATATCCATCGAAATGAAGGAAATGTTGATTATAACAAGCTAATTAGCATCAAAATGATGGAATATGCATCAAAACGAAGGAAATGTGGATCATAACAAGCGAATGGGCATCAAAAGAATGAAATATGCATCGAAACGAAGGAAATGTTGATCATAACAATTGATTGAGCATAAAAATGAAGGAAATATGCATAGAAACAAAGCAAATGTTGATTATAACATGCGGATGAGCATCAAAATGAAGGAATATGCATAGAAACGAAGGAAATGTTGATCATAACAAGCGAATGAGCATCAACATGAAGGAAATATGCAGCTAAATAAAGGAAATATTGATCATAACATGCGAATGAGCATCAAATTGAAGGAATATGCATCGAAACGAAGAAAATGTTGATCATAACAAGCGAATATAAATCAAAATGAGGGAATATGCATCGAAATGAGGGCAATGTTGATCATAACAAGCGAATGAGCATCAAAATGAAAGAAATATGCAACAAAATGAAGGAAATGTTGATCATAACAACTGAATGAGTATCAAAATGAAGGAAATATCCATCGAAACAAAGGAAATATTGATTATAACAAGAAATGAGCATCAAAATGAAGGAAATATGCATCGAAACAAAGCAAATGTTGATTATAACATGCGGATGAGCATCAAAATGAAGGAATATGCATAGAAACGAAGGAAATGTTGATCATAACAAGCGAATGAGCATCAACATGGAGGAAATATGCATCTAAATAAAGGAAATATTGATCATAACATGCGAATGAGCATCTAATTGAAGGAATATGCATCGAAACGAAGAAAATGTTGATCATAACAAGCGAATATAAATCAAAATGAAGGAATATGCATCGAAATGAAGGCAATGTTGATCATAACAAGCGAATGAGCATCAAAATGAAGGAAATATGCATCGAATCGAAGGATATATTGATCATAACAAGCGAATGAGCATCAAAACGAAGAAGATATTCGTCTAAACGAAGGAAATGTTGATCTTAAAAGGCGAATGAGCATCAAAATAAAGGAAATATGCATCGAAACGAAGAAAATGTTGATCATAACAAGCCAATGAGAATCAAAATGAAGGATTATGCATCGAAACGAAGGAAACGTTGATCATAACAATTGATTGAGCATAAAAATGAAGGAAATATGCATAGAAACAAAGCAAATGTTGATTATAACATGCGGATGAGCATCAAAATGAAGGAATATGCATAGAAACGAAGGAAATGTTGATCATAACAAGCGAATGAGCATCAACATGAAGGAAATATGCAGCTAAATAAAGGAAATATTGATCATAACATGCGAATGAGCATCAAATTGAAGGAATATGCATCGAAACGAAGAAAATGTTGATCATAACAAGCGAATATAAATCAAAATGAGGGGATATGCATCGAAATGAGGGCAATGTTGATCATAACAAGCGAATGAGCATCAAAATGAAAGAAATATGCAACAAAATGAAGGAAATGTTGATCATA
This sequence comes from Pogostemon cablin, assembly GCA_023678885.1. Taxonomy (NCBI): domain Eukaryota; kingdom Viridiplantae; phylum Streptophyta; class Magnoliopsida; order Lamiales; family Lamiaceae; genus Pogostemon; species Pogostemon cablin. The sequence continues at coordinate 290,325 of CM042997.1, forward strand.
ACAACTGAATGAGTATCAAAATGAAGGAAATATCCATCGAAACAAAGGAAATATTGATTATAACAAGAAATGAGCATCAAAATGAAGGAAATATGCATCGAAACAAAGCAAATGTTGATTATAACATGCGGATGAGCATCAAAATGAAGGAAATATGGATCATAACAAGCGAATGGGCATCAAAAGAATGAAATATTCATCGAAACGAAGGAAATGTTGATCATAACAAGCGATTGAGCATACAAATGAAGGAAATATGCATCGAAACAAAGCAAATGTTGATCATAACATGCGGATGAGCATCAAAATGAAGGAATATGCATAGAAACGAAGGAAATGTTGATCATAACAAGCGAATGAGCATCAACATGAAGGAAATATGCAGCTAAATAAACGAAATATTGATCATAACATGTGAATGAGCATCGAATTGAAGGAATATGCATCGAAACGAAGAAAATGTTGATCATAACAAGTGAATATAAATCAAAATGAAGGAATATGCATTGAAATGAAGGCAATGTTGATCATTACAAGTGATTGAGCATCAAAATGAAGGAAATATGCATCGAATCGAAGGATATATTGATCATAACAAGCGAATGAGCATCAAAACGAAGAAGATATTCATCGAAACGAAGGAAATGTTGATAATAAAAGGTGAATGAGCATCAAAATAAAGGAAATATGCATCGAAACGAAGGAAACGTTGATCATAACAAGCCAATGAGAATCAAAATGAAGGATTATGCATCGAAACGAAGGAAACGTTGATCATAACAAGCGAATAAGCATATAATGAAGGAAATAAGCATCGAAACAAAAGAAATGTTGATCATAACATGCGGAAGAGCATCAAAATGAAGGAATATGAATAGAAATGAAGGAAATGTTGATCATAACAAGCAAATGTGCATCAAAATAAAGCAAATATGCATCAAAACGAAGGAAATGTTTATCAAAACAACTTAATGAGCATCAAAATGAAGAAAATATGCATTGAAATAAAGGAAATGTTGATCATAACAAGCTAATTATCATCAAAATGAAAGACTATGCATCGAAACGAAGGAAATGTCGATCATAACATGCGAATGAGCGTCAAAATGAAGGAAATATGCATCGAAATAAAGGAAATATTGATCATAACAAGCGAATGAGTATCAAAATGAAGGAAATATCCATCGAAATGAAGGAAATGTTGATTATAACAGGCTAATAAGTATCAAAATGATGGAATATACATCAAAACGAAGGAAATATGCAACATAATGAAGGAAATGTTGATCATAACAAGTGAATGAGTATCAAAATGAAGGAAATATCCATCGAAACAAAGGAAATATTGATTA
>CM042997.1:294676-374676 GCA_023678885.1 Pogostemon cablin
CTAAAACCCTAAACCCTAAACCCTAAACCCTAAACCCTAAACCCTAAACCCTAAACCCTAAACCCTAAACCCTAAACCCTAAACCCTAAACCCTAAACCCTAAACCCTAAAACCCTAAACCCTAAACCCTAAACCCTAAACCCTAAACCCTAAAACCCTAAACCCTAAACCCTAAACCCTAAACCCTAAACCCTAAAACCCTAAACCCTAAACCCTAAAACCCTAAACCCTAAAACCTAAACCCTAAACCCTAAACCCTAAAACCCTAAACCCCACCCTAAACCAAAAAAACCCTTTCTCTCTCTAAAATCTTTTCTCTGCCTTCTCCCTAAACCTTCCCCTCCATTTTCCCCTCCTTCCCTGCAAGTTTGATGGAGTTCAGTAAGCTGACTACTCTTATGTAGTATCCACCAAATCTTGTCAGTTGTTCCTGGTAGCCATGAAAACCAGGAGATCAAGATATTCTCCTTCCTCTTCTTCGTCTGGAAGAGGAAGTAATAGGTGCAGCAAAAAGAAACATCAGCTGAAAATAAAAAATATTCCTTCATCTACACTTTTGAACCCTCTACCTTTGGACTGTTTCTTCAACACTCATATGTCAGTTTTAGATATTCCTCCAGCTGCTGCTGTTGAAGGATATTTAAGTGATGATGTGGTAGAAAATAAAAAAAGAGCAGATACAGTTATAGAAGGAGACACCATCGACCCTGCTGCTGTGAAGATACTGCCTCCAAGGTATGAGGCAGTCGATGATGTCCATAAGAAATCTGAAGATGTGATGATGGAGCAGAAGCGAAGTGAAGATCAGAGGATGTTAACAGAAACACGATCCACAGGTCATTTGTTGAGTAATACTGTAGTTGAATCTGAGATTATTGTGAATGAAGAACTTTTGGAATATTCTAGTAATTCTGGAAAGAATATCATGGAGGATAAGTCTGAAGAGATGGCGGAGATTGAGCGAGATACTGGGTCTGATTCAGTGAATCTGTCTCAAATCTCAACCCCTTCGTCCCAAAATTTGAATCTTTATTTGACTTATTCTTTGGAAGCGGTGTCAAGAGATACAAAAGCAGCTGGAAAATGTCTGCAAGAAGTACTATTGGATAAAAGGGAGTTTGACAAGTTTCCACCTTTATCCCACTTTTCAAATTGTCTTTCTCTTTCCATCCCCTGCCCCACTGCCACCAATACCGAACCCACCCCTTCTCTCTTCTTCAAACAGAAATTATTGGGAACCCTACAATCTCTCTCCCACTCCCTACCTACTCCCCCCTTTCCTGCTTGCATTCAGCCTTCTGATCATCCTCCTCGATTTCTGCCCCCTTCTCCGTTTACTCCCTTGACGGAATCTGCCCCTGCCGACTTCCAGCTCCCTGCCAACCCAACCTCTATTCAACCTCCACCTTCCTTTAACCCCATGCAATGCCCCTCTCCTTTCCAGCCAATCCAGCCACATCTTCTTTCAAAACCGAGCAACCCTGCCCATCTACACAGGGATCTCTCCCCGGAAGCTTCTTCCGCTCGCCCTCCCCGGCTCTTGCTTGCCACATCTGGCAGCCATCTATCCCCTCAACCCTCCCCTCCTCTTTTAACCCCTCATCCTCGAACTACACAGCAACCTCCGTCTCCAATGTCACTTTCTACACAGTCTAATCTCAATCCTCTGTCCCCTCAACCCATCCCCCCTGTTCTTCCACAACCTTTCCATCATAAAAACCCTCGCCATAACCGCTATCCTAATTCGAATCACACCCTGAAATTCATTCCACCAGTGGAGCATGGAGTTGCCGAGATTCCAGATGTGTTGTTGGACAACGAAGATGATGAATGGAAGTACTCCCTTATTGGCTGCTTTGCGGGAAGATATCCAGGATTCCAAGCAGTGAAGGAAATCATTAGGAAGTGGGAAGTGGAAGTGAAAGTCTACAGCCACGACAGCGGATGGATCATCTTCAAACTCAGCAATGAAGACGATGCTCAGCGTGTGATTCAGAATGGTCCCTATGAAGGAAATTATACCTACCTAATGTTGAGAAGGATGCCGGAAGACTTCCAATTTGATGAATCGGGCCTCTCAATTGTACCGGTATGGATTAAATTTCCATTACTTTCTCTTAATTATTGGACCTCAGATCATCTCAGCATCATAGCATCGGCAGTTGGGGAGCCCGTGATGATGGATTATTACACCACTAATCGAGAACGTGTCTCATATGCTCGTGTGTTAATCCATGTTAATGCCACCATGGTCTTGCCGGATGAAGTTTGGGTGAAAAACAGAAAATGAGGATTCCGACAGAAGGTTGAATATGAATTCTACCCCAAATTTTGTACGAAATGTGCATTCTTGGGTCACCACGCACATGAGTGCACTCGAGTTGATGAGGGCAGCAACTGAAGGAAGACCAGACCTGTGCGCCGTTTCTGCTGGGGAAGAGAAAGCGTAACAGGAAGAAACAAATAAGCCATGGGCCCAATCGATTTATTCCTAACCCTAATCTCAGATCAGGCCATAACAACAATTCCAAACCCATTCCTGGCCCAAATAACAATCCGGCCTCTAGCCCAGTCCGTAAGAATCCTACCAATATTCCCAATTCCCTTTCCAAGCCCAACAACCAATTAATTAAGCCCAATCCTTCCTTTGTTGATCCCAATCCTTTTAAACCCATTTCCTATTTAGAGCCCAATCAGGATCCTAAGCCCAACTTAATTAATTCCCTTAAACCTAAACCTTACTCCCAGCCCAACTGTATCCACCCATTTAATAATTCCAGCCTTCCCATCCAGCCCAATGTTATTCCTCAGCCCAATTCTAATATTAATTCCTGCTTTAACAATCAATTTTCTGAGCCTGGTTCAACCCCTGCAACTTCTCCTTCGCTTCGATCCAGTAAGAAGCAAGTCATAGGAACCCCACTCTCCTCCCTCTTTGGTTCGAATGATGGAAAAAATATAAAGGAACTTGGGTTCCGATTGGCAGCACCGATTCCTCAGCATCAACATCAAGTGGAATTAATTTCAAGCACAAAAAGACTAAATCACTGGGGTCATATGAAGAAGAACAGGAAGATGTTTCTCTGGAAGATCATGCAGATTGGATTAGTAAGAAAGTTGCGGAGGAAGGTATTCCGTCCTCTGAATTTTCCTCATGACTCTTCTTATTTGGAATGTGCGTGGGATGGGGCGCACGCCAACCCACAATGCACTCAAAAAAATGGTGCGAGATCATGATGTGGCTCTTGCTAGATTACTGGAAACAAAGCTCTCGACTTCCACAGTTGACGCTGCTGTGACAAAGGTGTTTCTGGGTTGGAATTATATCCATAATCTTGAGCTTCGTAGTGGTGGTAGGATTGTAGTTGCTTGGAATCCAATGCGTCTTCACATGGATAATTTTATCTTAACTGATCAATCCATCTCGATGAATGCTCGTTGTCTTACAACCTCTAAAGAGTTCTTCATCTCTATCATCTATGGCCACAACCGCTATGTTGCTAGGAGGAATTTGTGGCAACATCTCATCTCCCTTTTTCACTCAAGTCCCTTGCATGACAACCCCCGTGGGCAATCCTAGGCAACGACCGTGGGCAACCGTGGTCATGGGCATGACATAGGCAAGCCTGGGCAACGGCCCTGGGCAAGCAGTGGGCATGGGCCGTGCAAGCGTGGCCTGTGCATGGGCAGACCATGGGAAACGGGAGTTGGGCATGGGCCATGGCATGGGCAAGCCTGGGCAACGGCCGCGGGCACATGCAAGCTTTGGAGGAGTATGGGTTGGGAAATTCATACCGCTTTTCTACCTCAAGGCACTCATTCAGATCATTGCCCTTCCATCACCTCCTTCCAAAATACTAGCCCTCACTATATAAGACCCTTCAGATTTTGTAATTTTTGGACTAACCATGATAATTTTATTGCTCTTGTGTCTTCTTAATGGCAGGTACATGTAGCAGGTACAAAGCAATTCATCCTATGCCAGAAATTGAAATCTCTAAAAAACCACTGAAGGAGCTACACAAACTGAACTATTATCACATCTCTGAGAGAGTTGCTAGAGGGAGAGAGCACTTAAATCACCTCCAGACTCTCTTCATGTCTAGAATGAATAATCAGGAACTACAACAGGAACTCAGTGAGGAGTTAAGGAAACAGAAGCACTTGGAGGTTTGTGAGTCTAACTTTCTTATGCAGGTTCTCAAACACAAGCATATAAAGAACCAGGATCGTGCCACTAAGTACTTCTATTCCCTTATTCGTAGCAATGGAGCAAGGAATGGTATTCATTCTCTTTACACTGACAGTGGGCCCGTTTCCTCTTACCAAGAATTGATTGATGCCTTCCTTAATTATTATCAATCAATTCTGGGTGAAGAGGGTCTGAATACTCAGTCAGTAGAGCAGGAGGTGTTGGAGAGAGGACCGATTCTTTCTTCTATGGAGGCTGGCAGTCTGGTTGTACCAGTAGATGAAGCGGAGATTAAGGAAGCTTTGTGGTCAATCAACAAAAACAAATCTGCGGGTCCGGATGGCTACACCTCAGCTTTCTTTCAGAGTGCTTGGAATGTCGTGGGTGGAGATGTAGTGTCGGCTGTGAAGGAATTTTTCGGAAAGGAAAACTGTTAAAATAGTTGAATGCTACTTTTGTTTCCTTGATTCCAAAAAAGAAACATGAGCCAAGAGTCTAAGATTTTAGACCCATTTCTTGTTGCAACACTGTGTACAAAATCATATCTAAAATCTTGGCAGCCCTACTCAGAGGTTGTCTTCCTTCCTTAATAAGTCATTCCCAGTTTGGATTTATCAAAGGAAGGAAGTTGAGAGATTGTGTGATGCTAGCGGAGGAGATCTTCAGGGGTTATGGATGGAGAGTGGGGACAATCTCCCCTAGGATGGCAGTTAAAGTGGATATTTCCAAGGCTTATGACTCTGTTAGCTGGAAATATCTCTTTGAGTTGCTTAGGGGATTGGGATTTCCCCCTACCTTTTGCAATTGGATCGAGCAGTGTGTTACTACTACTTCTTACTCCTTACTCATCAATGGCAAACCGGAAGGCTTCTTCAGAGGAAAAAGAGGCCTCCAACAAGGTGATCCGATTTCATCCCTCCTCTTTGTTATGTGTATGGAGTATTTTAGTAGATTGATGAATAGAGCAGTAGATCTACATGAGTACAGATTCTACTCTAGAATCTGTAAACGTGTGGATGTCTCACATCTGATATTTGCGGATGATCTTTTGATTGTGGGCTATGGAGATGTTGCAACTGCAAACTGTGTTGACAGGATATTGAAAGGGTTCTCTGAAGTCTCTGGGCTATCTGCAAATCCTCAGAAATCAAACCTCATCACTTCGGGTGTTTCGACCCGAGTGAGTCATAGGATTGCTCAGATTCTTCCATTTACTTCAGGAAATATTCCGTTCAAATATTTGAGAATTCCTATCTGTAGCAGGAGAATAGGTGTGGAGGATTTTACACCCCTTTTGAATGATATTAACAATATGATACAATCTTGGTCTTCTAAGCTGTTGTCATTCACAGGGAGATTGGAATTGATCACATCTGGGATATATGGTATTCTAACCTTTTGGTGTGGTATTGTTAAAATTCCAATAGTGGTGGTCAAAAAAGTAGAGACCATTATTCGTAGGTTCTTGTGGGGAACGAAGGTGAGTTCGGTGAGCTGAAAAGACATTCTTCAACCCAAGAATGCAGGGGGGCTAGGGTTGAAGGACATTAGCACTTGGAACAAGGCTCTCTTGGCAAGTGCACTATGGGATGTACATAGGGAAGCCTCATCCCTATGGATGAAATGGATCCATACTGTCTACCTCTCCACTTCTCAATGGACAGTGAACTCTCCTGGTAACAATTCTACATACTTATAGAGAGTTCTCATTGCTATTAGGAATGACATCGAGAGTGAATCAGAAGGGGAAGATGGAGTGATTGAATCTATGGAGAAGTGTTGTGAGAATGGGGTATTCAAAGCCAGCCGCATGTATGATCATTTGAGGAGTAGATATATAGCGGACTCATGCTTTGTCTACAAACAGGTATGGCACAAGTGGATCGTGAGGAAATATAGTTTCATACTTTGGTTGGTGCATAGAGACAGAGTTGCGACAAAAGATAGGGCGTGGTGCACGGAAGAAGACAAACGATGTGCTTTTTGCTTTGCTCAAGAGACCACATCGCACCTCTTCTTCCACTGCCCTTACACCACACATATATGGGAACAGGTCAGAAGATGGATTGGATGGAGACGACGACGGCTAGCATCAGTCACAGATGCCTTTAGGAAGATACACCAGGATACGAGGAACAACAAAAAGGCAAGAAACTCATTTTCATCACTTTTGCTACCACGATCTACCACATATGGATGGAAAGGAATGCTCTTCAGCATGGCACAAGGATGCTGTCTCCGAACTTCATTTCAGATAGAATAAAGATTCAGATAGCATCTTTGTATATGAACTCATAATGTATTTTGATACTTACCTTCAGCATTTTGCTTGAGTAGGTTGGTTAGGATGGCTAGACATTGTATTCGCATCGTACGTAAGTACTCGATGTAATCGTTTCCAGTGAAATAACATTTACTAATTTTACTAAACCCTGAACCTAAAACCCTAAACCCTAAACCCTAAAACCCTAAACCCTAAACCCTAAACCCTAAAACCTTAAACCCTAAAACCCTAAAACCCTAAACCCTAAACCCTAAACCCTAAAACCCTAAACCCCAATATTATATCTGCATCTATCAAAAAAGGTTGTATTAAAGTTTTGATCCGTTAATAACATTGTAATAGCCCCTGCCAGTACCGGATGTGATAATAAAAGTGAAAATGATGTCACTAGAATGAACCAAACAAATAGGAATTATCTATGCATAGTCATTCTGGGTCCACGCATGTTGGAGATAGTTTGTTTTAAAATTGATAGAACCTAAAATGGATGAAACACCAGATAGATGAAGACTAGAAATTGCTAAATCAACTGCTCCTCCAGAATGGCAGATAGACCATCCACCCAGTTACGCTATCCACTTCTACTAAGGCTGAGCTTAATAGGAGCAAGAGACCTGGTGGCAACAACTAGAATGAAATATTATTTAATCGTGGAAATGCCATGTCAGGCGCACCTATCAGAATCGAAACAGACCAATTACTAGATCCACCTATCATCGCCGGCATAACCATATAAAAGATTATTTAAAAGGCGTGAGCCATTATTAAAACATTATAAAGTTGATGATTCCCACCATGAATTTGATCGTCGGGTAGTGCTAATTCCATACGAATCAGTACTGAAAAGCATGTGCCCATCACTCCAGCAATCGCACCGAAGATGAAATAGAGAGTCCCTATATCCTTGTGGTTAGTGGAGAACAACCATTGAACTAGATTTGTCGTACTTGATTGCCTTTTTCGTAAAAAGGTTTCGCTCTTCCTCTTAAAATGAAGAGAGACTTGTTCATTTAAAAAAGGGATTGATTGACCTTGGTTTTTCCAAGAATCCAGTTTGGGAGAAAGCTTAGGTCAAGTCTTGGTACACTGAACACTTTCTCAATCTCATGAATTGATATGTCACAAAGAAGTTCAAAAATGGTTCTTCGACATCGGTTACCGCCTTTGCGGGATTGCCTTAAAAGGACCTGATCCACTCTAGGCTAGGCTCTATGGGCGGTGCTTTATCGATCTGATTTCTGACTTGAATGAAGACATCTTCTTCTCTTAAGAGATTTCTTGATCATATTCAATCCACCAAAGGGACTCATAAAAAGTCTATTCTCTACACCCCAGTTGAACTGGTTTATGCCAATGGGAGAATCAAAGTCTGAATTGTCTGTGTTAAGCATAACACTAGACTTTCAAAAGAATCTGCTAGGCCTGTTCAAATGCTGGCCTTATTCGAATTTGGGAATCAAACTGCCGTCGTGTCTCATGCTAGATCGCCAGATGAGTAGCTTCTCTTTCTTTCTCTGGGATACCATGTTTGAGTAATTAAAACCTCGATTCGAGCCAAAAAAATAATGTAACTCGATCATATCAAACGGACTGCAATCTTTTTCTGTCCGTGAAGATCCCACCAGAGCGTCTTCTACTTCTAATACACCATGAACTAGATTCGAATTATTCTCAATAGTCCATAAGAAGTGATCCTATTTTTTTCATCGGGTCCGGGTAGAGACCAAAGATCTTGAGCGACCGATCCGGCAGAACAACTCAAAAGATAAAAAAGTATCGTTAATTTTTTCATGCTCGTTCTAAGTTCGAAATACCATTTGTACAAATAAGAATTCCCTAAATTACATGATTTCTTCTTCATATAGATAGATATAGGATCTATGGGGCAATTACTTAGAAGTATATTTTGTGCTACAGCCCTTCCTATCTGATAGAAAAGGATCCCATGATCCTGAACCGATCTTACCTGGGATCGCAAATCCCAAGTTTGTGTATAAAGAGCAGATTTATTCTGTGTAATACTAATCGATAGTGCCTCATTGATAAGTGCTACAAGATCTCTTGCATTGGAACCCACAGTTATGGACCCGAATCCATTAGTATGGAATATTTTCATTTCCAAGTGAAATCCCCTAGTATATGAAAGAGTGAAAAAGTGCTTTCGTTGTTGTGGAATAAGAAACCTTCGATGAGAAAAGAAGCCTAGCTTCAAAGCTCGATCGACGGGAAGGGACCGAAGCGTACAAACAAAGATAGCGCTAGTTGGAAGATAGGCAGGCTCCACGCAATGAAATTATTTTTGAATCACTTTTCGCTTGAAGAACATAAACTTTTCATTTCATTGATACCGAATGAAGCGATACTAATCTTTTCATGTGGTATGGTTATAGACCGTGGGAAGTAATGAAAATGCTTCGGCGATCTGTCTCGGAAAGAGAAGCAGGTCTATTAATAAAAGAAGCAAAGCCGGTCCATGGCCGACTATTTTCCTAGATAGACTCGACAAAAAGCTAGCATTAGGTCTAAAGATGAGTTTACCAGAACCCGAGTCCTCCTTTTAGAATATCTCTGACATCGTTATTATTGATTTGAAAGTGGCAAAGAAGGACTTATTATAGGCCAGACAGAAGCCCTGTGTCTTACACTTTGATGAGTGGAACCTCTTGTCCCCTCTAATCTGCTGTGTTATAAGCGTACGGGATCATTATGACTGGAGGAAGCCCATTCTCTTGTGAATGAAGCTGGTGCTCATTGTTCTCATAGTAAGAAGAGTAAACCAGGGAAAGTCCTATTAGGAAGTGCAAGGGGCACAGTAGTAAACCTTAGTCTAGTTCCGTGCTGTTCTCATTAAAAAGAAGAATCGCAGGAAGAGCGGTTAAGCGAACTAGGTCAGTCGTTCTCTCTTTCTTTATGTAGATACTGTGGCTATTGGTATTATTAAAGATTCTAAGATGCGAGTTCCTGGTGAACCTTACACCAGTGGAGAGACTTCTATTTTTCTATTTAATGCACTAACGGAGACTACGAGCTTGAGGAATAAAAGAAAGCTGGAACCGTTCAAAATCAAAGAAAGAAGATCATACTTGAATTGGTCATTCAACCCATAAACATCAAAATGATAGTCAAAACCAGCTAGCCCACCTCAATAGGTGCCTTCTCAAGACCTACCTGTGGAGTGTTGAATAGTACATCGTTCAACTAGTAAATAGCTTACTAAGGTAAAGAGAGGTTCATAAACATATATAGGATGGAGAACTAAAAAACTTCATCTTCAGAAAGAGCTCTTAACTCCGAACTTTAGTTGTTAACTAATGCCTTTTCACTACGATTGACAGCTAGCTTTATTTAGGATCGAATCAAAGGGGCATAGCTTTGTCTAGCTTCTTTCCTGGATTCCAAAATAAATGAAATCTGTCTATCACTTGACTTCCAAAGTAGCTGAATGAAAGAGTCTACCTTCCGAAAGTGTAGAAAAAAGGAATACTGACTTCAGAGGAACTTCCTATCGAAGCATCCACTACTGATACTACTGATCCATCTTATTTTTTTATTCACTACTTCCAGGGAAACTGCAGGAAAGCTAGATTGGCTTTAATTGAAATACTTGGCTAGTAGGTAAGCTATCAGGTATAGAAAATGGTCAATGTCTCGAAAGAAATGAAAAGGAGTCAAAAACAACCACGTGACATCTGAGCGTTAGTTGTGCCAATAGAATGATTGTCTTCAGTAAAGGTCAGATGACCGGGGCCAATATCAGGCGTGCTATAGGAAATCTAATCAGATCGGCCAGGTTATTTTCTCTTCTTGCGCGGGCATGGGACCCCGCGAGTGGCTTTTTTTATCTTGAATTGGTGGGGTCTGACTGGAATATCGCTATCACGAACAGCGCGGAATATGGGTAATGACTCATGCTATTAGTATATAATAGATGTTATAGTTCTCACTATAAAATAGAAAACTGGGAAAGACCCAGCTGATGAATCAATCGGACAAAAATGGTAGACCAGTGGAGCTATAGCTGGTACTCCTACAAGGTTATTTGCCGGTTTGCTCCATCTATTCTTTCTTTATCATACTCTTCTCCGGATTTCCTCTCGTTTTCTTTATAGATTAGCCCTGTAGAAATGAGCTTTTCTTTTTTGAGAGCTCTCCAGCAATAGAATATTAGAAGAATCATGCTACGTGGTAGGTAACTTCAACAATAAGAGATTATAAGACTTCCAAGACTAGCCGGAAACCCATACTCTCGCCCACCATTTTCTGCGGAGCGATGTAGTTGACCCGCAGTAACTCCGAGAACCTAACTTCTTACTTACTCAATCATACACCCTTCTAAGGTGGATCCACTTCCTATGCTTTTTCTTATTGATGAGGCTCCGAAAGGTTTAGGCTTGAGGCAATATCCCATGTTTGTCTATGAAGAGCATATCTAACCAGTTGACTAGGATAGTCCTTAGGTCATGTAGGGTATGCCCATCTTATCTTGAGCACATGGCACAACGAGAACAACAAGAAAGAGAGAGAGCCATAAGACCACAGCCAATAATTTTTTTCTTTTCTTAATCAAAAATAGATCCTCAAAAAGACGCAACGCCCGGGTCTTTTGAGCCTTTCCTATTATATTTCTCAGGTCAAAGAACCACCTTTCATGGATTAGCTAGCCAGCCACCCGATCGTTCGTTCCCCAACAAGGATAAGTTAGCAAGTGGATTTCCATACCTATGTACGAAACTTGTTGCTATGATTTGATCTCGAAAGAGTAAAGCTAAACGCCCTTTTGTTTATGAGTCTGGACTAATTCTTGAAAGGAGCAATTCCTACGCCTACTGCTACTTTAATAGAATTACTACCGATTCTCACTCTCGAATTCTTTCCTTTGCGGAAGGTTTAAGGTAAAGCCGAAAGTAGGTCTGGCTTTAAAAAAATGTTAAATGAGTTCCTCTTCTTCTCAATGAGAGGATTTATAGTCATGCACCCTAGCTGATTCGTCTGTTCGTTTAGGAGCTATAGACTGAGCTTCTGCTTCTTCGCATCAAGCTTGAGCTTTTTCGCCTGGTGTTTTAACTTGAGAATAGGTCTTTCAGAGCCTTGTGTACATGTTCAGCCGCCTAATCAGCATTCCCACCTCTACTCTCACGTTGATCTAGGACGGGTACTCTTCCCTAAGAGAAGTTGACATCATCTTACGGCGCTTAAGCAAGGGGTTGTCTGTCTTACATTTTCTTTTTCGATTTACAATCCTATTTCTATGGCTAAGAAATGAGGGTTTAACCCACTTTAAAAGAGTCCTTAAGGACAGACCCTGTCAAATTCGTAGAGATCCATTTTATTTTTTTCCGATCATAGTATACGGTATTACCGGTCTTAGTCTTAGGAATTCCATCCCTAACGAGCTAGAAGTTAAATTAAATAAGCACTCTTAGCCTTTTTCTTGACAGTAGGATTTGTGACAACTGAAAGAAATTTTTGTGTCGCAGATGAGTTGTTGAAGATGAGGAAAGCTTATATGCGATATATAGATAAAGATTAGAATACACCATGATAGAAGCCATCAAGCATACAGCTGATCTACGACAACCTAATCAAAGCAAGTGAATACCCGCCGAGCAAGAAAATGGATGCGCAAAAGCCATTGCTTGTTCTTTACACTGCACTCGCTTCAAGATAGAATGTTACTAGATCACTTATTGAGCAACGAGGAGATAGAAGACAGGATGTGACTACAGCCTTATTATTCTTATTCCAATTCAAATGGAGCAGTTGGGTAGGCGATCGAGTAAGTAGGCTGCTTCAGGGCAGACTTTAGGGTAGGCTTTGTTCGATAGGTTTAAAGGATGAATATAGGACTCAGAGTGCAAGGGACTACAATAGTTGATTCAATGAGCAAGCTGTGACAGTGGGTAATTCATTCAAGCCAAGAAACCTCCTATATAATATAAGGCAATGATCTATTCTATTCCTAATCGACCAAGAAAGCTTTCAACTCTAAGTCTGGATTACTGGTGAAGCTTTAGTCTCAGTTCTCGCGTAACCTAAACCAGAGAGAATCGCTTATCCTGGATAACTTGGATAGCCTGGGTAGTTAGTTCAATGGAGTTCATAGTCTCAAAGAGAAAGGGTTTTTTTTCTTCAGCCCTGCCTTAATCATCGCATTCCATTCTTGTTGACCTGGAGTGACTGCTTTAGCGGAGGCTTCTTGACTTACTGATTCATTTCTTTGTTCGAGATCAAACTTCTTCATTTGTTAGACCTATTTCTTTAGGCCGAGCACCGTCAGCTCTTTCTTTCTCTTTTTGTACATCTGTTTGAGGTCCTTGCAAAGGTGGATTCTTCGACTTTGGTATTTGACCTTTGGCGGATCAATAAAACAAGGTCTTACAGATAGATCGATTGGGCGAGAGAATTCTCTAGGCTGATACATCCGTACGTGATGTGACAAGTCTCCTCCAAGACTCAGCAGTGAGTTAACAGTGCACAGGGGCATTTATGTTATTGTATGGGTTTTTCACCTATAATGACAACTATTTAGTGCAACCTTCCAAGCTTTACATTCTGTTCTCGGGCACTTGCATTATTTATATATGTTTGAAGAAGCGGATGAAATTGGAATTATGGTTGTGCTTTATGGTTTATTTTTGAATTAGTATTCATTTGTTAGCTCTTTTGGGCTTTCTTTTATTCCAACACAACTTACCCAGAAGAAAGCAAACCCTGGTGGCCCCTCTTTTATAGCTTCTTTTTTTATATATTAGGATATTTTCTGGGGAATCATTCTTTCTTAGAGCGCATTCGCTTGATCCACTTTTTTTCTTCGTGCTAGGGTTGGAGTCTTTGCACATGGTAGTGGTGAGGGCGAAGTCCTTTTTCAAAGGACTAATAGCTTCCTTCCCGCCTTGACCTAGCTAAAGGTAAAGGTACGGATTAGATGACGAAGAAGAGACGGAGGAGCTTCCTCCCCCATTGACGGCTCACGAATATTAGTCCCACGTTTAGGAGAAGAACTGAGATAGATTGCTTTAGCTCTGTCTCTATCCGAGGAAAGAGTGTGTCGAATCCGCCTCCAACCATTAATCTAGTGCAAACACGATTTAGACGTACTTTTCAAGTTAGAAAACCCTGGGTTTTTTGATGAAATGACTCTATGACCACTCATTTGGAGGTTAGATTTTCAACTATTATCGTACAATAAGTATTTTCGAGAATCAACCTTTAAACTATGCCAAAAACCCATATTTTTAGCTCATCTTGAAGGTTCATCATCAACTCTAACTATATGCTTAACACATCGTAATCGTAATTATTCGACTCCTACGGATTCCCTCATAGCTGATTGATAGCGCCTATCCGAACAAATGTCTCCAGCTCTTCCAGAGGAGAAATGCCATAAGAAGAAGGGGAGAAATCTATGTTTCTTTTGCAGCACCTCTCGGACTCTGTTCTCTTGCCATTGCCTCAGAGGCCCCCTTAGCGGGGTCTCTTACACGGGAACCGAATACGGATAGCTCGCATCAACAATAGAAGTGCTCACGCCCAACCATTTTTCCCAACTAGAGTTTTTCACGGAGCGTCTAGATTACACGGGTTATGATGAATCATATGTACAGTGGAATTCCTCCAACAATTCCAGTTTAAGTTATTTCTTTTCTCAAATCGGGGTGTTGTGGATTGAATCAACCTTCTAAAGTTGGATATACCGATCTTAAGGATAGGCCAACTGAAAATTTCTAAGGATTGACCAAACAACTAGTTACATATCCAACGATATCCCAACCTCATGGGTGATTCATCAACAGCAAGGTGAAGGACATGCTTTCGACCTCCGGAATGACTTCCAAGTTAGCATATTGACGCCTACATATTTCTAGTTCTTTATGAGTCCTCGACCTATCGCCAAGCAGAGGTCGGATCTGAGGTAGTTGGAAAACCGACAGTGGATGTAAGGGAGGAGGGAGACAGGGAGATTCACAACTCTTAGCCTAGTAAAGGGTGCGAGCTAGCGGACTGGTACTTTCTATGATCCGCTTATTTCCAAGTTTTAAGTCATACATATATATAAAGTAATCTGCTACCTTAGAAGACACCGAGGCATTAATTCTCTATTGATCCCCAGCACACTTTCTATATCTTGCTTTTCATCCGGTGAATTGATCCATTTTCAATGGACGCTTACGAGGTCAAATCTAATGACAAGCCAAAAAGATGGGTTACTTTATCTTGTCGAGGCACTTTCTCATGGCTTCTAGCTCTGAGTAATGTTGTTGTTTGAACTTGGCCAAGGGGTTTTCCCCGCACTTTCTCCCATTGTTCCCGTCAGGATTTAGCAGGATCTGGGCTGAGGCGGTCTTTGGTGCTTATGCATCCAATCATATGTGTAGAGGCCGTACTGGCAGCAAAATTAGCATGAGAAGCTGCTTGTCTCCGTTCGTGCCCTTCATCCACCACCTTTTGGGCATTTCGCGGCTTATTCTGGGCACTCCTAGGTCCCATTCGCTCATGTACCAACTTTTTAGGTCGGAGTTTCGTCATGAGAAGTTGTGTTTTCTTTGGGGTCAAAGCTTAACTTTCGGCTGGCGCTCCTTTATCTGGTTGGTCGCTTTCCTTTCATTTGCCTGAGGAGGTCGAAGTTCTTCTTGTGGAAGTCAGTTTCTGCATCGTCTTTTTCCAAGCTCACATTTTGATATGAGATTTCCTTTTCGATGGTTCGGGAAGGGTTTGGCTCCTTATGATGCTGGCTAGTTGTTGTGCCCACCTTGCTTGGGGTGGCCTCATCTCGGCCATTTGTCATGTTGACCAATCTTTGACGGAGGTCAAGGCAAGTTTGGTGGGATGCATTGTGCCCTCTTTCTAGCATCAAATGTATATAGTAAAAATAATCCTCCCTTGATTATGAGTTAATGTGATGGTTTTAAGGGTGATTAGGGGAATAATTTGCACTGATCTAACACGATAAGTTAGTGAAGGATTGAACGCTCAAGAGTTCCCTCCAGGAGATCTTATGCCCTTTTGGAGGTGAATAATGTTGTTTATTTGTTAGGAGCAATCTCCATATATTGGTGAACTGACGTCATCCGTATCTCCGAATATATCATCAGGTCACATCGTATTTATTACAAATACTGTAGACATTAAATGTTGTAGTCCCATGTGGCTATTCAGGTGATTCATTTTAAGATATCCCCTATATCCGAATCCTAGGGGATATCTATATAGCTCCTAGGCTAGATGGCGCAAGTAGCTAAGTGGGATTGGTGGAAGACTCATTCGGGCCGAGCGTGTGGTTTGGACGTGCTCGGCTATTCCACTGTTAAGGGCCCATAGCTCTTGGCCCAATGATCTTAAATAGAAGAGTAACTCCACTAGGCCCAATTAGATGCATCTCGTATTCTCTTTTATAGGCCCACCATGGCGGGCCCTACTATAATTATTATAAAATAAATAAATAAATAAACATAAAATAAAATATGAATTTAAATTATTGGGACTATTAATGCAACTAAATGGGACTAATAAAAAGTTGTGTGCCCCGGGAACAAGAGACCCACTCTATTACCAAGTCTGCAAAGAAAAAATCGTTAAGATTAAAAAAAACCTAGTAGGACAATTTTGAAGATGAAATGTTTCCTATGGGACCAAAAGTGCTAAATTCTCGAAGCTAAGGCTTGTTTTATTTATATTATAATCACATTACATTGTCAATTCAGTGTACAAACTACAATGATAATATCGAACCAAGAAATGGAATTTCCATTCCATTCCTTTCCTTTGGTAAAACTGGAGCTTGCAATCAAAGCATAAGCTGAAACGCCCAATGCTACTTGAAACCAAACACATGTTCATGACAATGCCACTATACAATGAAAGTGCAATACGCGAGCACAAATGTATTCCACTACTAATAAAAATATAAAAATCAATACCAATATTTCGTTTACACTCTACTTGTATAACTTTGTGCATAGGACCACCAGTTACATATTTTTCTAGCCAAGATTTTGTTGTTGCAGAAAGAACATACTGCAATCAGAACATCAACACATTCTTCAACCACAAACAAAGAAATATGAAATTAACATTTAGATAAGTTTAATCCTGACACTGGATTGAATCGCAAGCAAGTCAATCAAGAGGAAGATGTGACTTGAGTTGCTAATTTCTAAGTAAGATAAGACCACTCAACACATTCTTAGCTATTGTACTCTTAATGTGTTCTTTCAATTTGTTATTTGTATTTTTCCGTGCCATTGCTCGATCTTTCGAGCTAAAATAGGAAATGGAATAAAAAAATGTTCTTAGAATATGTGTAATAAAAGATTGTATTATTTAGGATTGATTTAAGAGTATGCCCAAATTAGGCCCATTAACAAACTTATGCCTTTAAAAGTGGGCCTTCAACCCAAACCAAACCACCTGGTTAAAATTTTCCATAGACAACTGTGAGGGAGTTGTACGATGGTAAACAGGGAGTTGAGAGAGCAATAGCTAAAGACGGCAGTTTGTGAAGTAGAGGTCGATCGAATATATCAGACAATATGAAACTTTATGAGGCAC
Source organism: Pogostemon cablin (assembly GCA_023678885.1). Taxonomy (NCBI): domain Eukaryota; kingdom Viridiplantae; phylum Streptophyta; class Magnoliopsida; order Lamiales; family Lamiaceae; genus Pogostemon; species Pogostemon cablin. The sequence goes on from CM042997.1 coordinate 311,701, forward strand.
ACAAGGAGATTGACAACGAGCATTGTTGAATCCCGATTTTGTTCTGAGGCGATAGCAAGAGAGTGAGGGACAGATATGTTGCAGCGAGAATCTTTAAGTGTGTTTCCCTCCTCCTAGTGCAATAGCTATTTTTTGCCCCTAATTGAGATTCATACCCTATCTATCTCGAGAGGGAGTTTAGGTGAGCTTAATGGTGGCCCCTAGTCTTATACCCATGATTCATATGAATTTAATGTATATATCCTAGGATTTCTACTTTTTAATTATTGTTAATCTCACTTTTACTTAATTGGAAAACCACCCTTCACTTATATATCGTGTTTGCTAATCATTGCTTGCTTACTTTGGTTATTGTTATTTACGTGTTTTATAACCAAACCTTTGATGATTCGTCTCTATAAAATTACAAGAAACTTGAGATCACTTAAGCACTAGTACCTACCTCCCTGTGATTCGATAAATTGTTGAATTGGTCATTTCAACTACAAAATAGCTAATCAAATGGCGACATTGCTAGGGAGGCAACAGTTGCTAGTGGCTTGAAGAAGGATTGTTTTGAGTAATCTTACTAGAGACATTTTTTTATTTGTTTACTTGTATTTGCTTTGAAAATCTTGTTCTAACTTCTCTTATTTTGAAGGTGTATGCAAACAAGATCTAAGGGAAAACAAGCAGAACCTATTGATTTGGAAATTGAACACACTTGTAGAAGAAGAAGAAGTGATAACAAAACCAAAAAGAGTGATAAGATGGAGAATTTTCAAGGAGATAATCATGTGGAGATAGAGCATGATGGGGAAGACGGACAAAATGTGCAAGAAAACGCACCTCAATTCAATGCCAACCCTCCTCAACATACCTATCAAAACCATGGAGCTTTCAACAATCAAGTTTTATTTCAACAAATGGTGCAACAAGCTTTAATGCAACAAGGATTTCCACAAGCTTATGCCCATCCTCAACAAGCTTACGTGCCACCACCACCACCTCCGGTGCAACATGAAATTCACAATGATCAAATGGCGATTCAGGATTTCTTTGTGCCAAGGGCAATGCCACATATGATGGCCCACCAATTAATGCCAACAACTTTAAATTTAAGGCGGGCTTAATTTCTATAGTGAGAGAGCAACAATTTAGTGGAACCCCAAATGAAGATCCTAATGCTCATCTAGCTCAATTCATTGAGATTACAAATACCGTAAAAATGAATGAGGTGAGTGACGATTGTATAAGGATAGTGCTCGAACATGGCTATCTACCATTACTCCCGGTACGTGCAACACATGGGATGAACTTGCACAAATATTCTTGAACAAGTAATTTCCACCTTCTAAGATGCTTCAAATGAAGAGTTTGATCACTCAATTCAAGCAAATGCCTCAAGAGAGTTTTTATGAAGCATGGGAAATGTTTAAGGATATGCTATGCAAGTGTCCACAACATGGTTTTCTGGAGAATCAACAAGTTGGATTTTCTATCAAGGATTAGTGAATGGTCAAAGAGTTCTTGTTGATGCTTCGGCGGGTGTATCCGTACTTAGTGTAACTCCAAAAAGGGCTATACGTATTTTTGATGAGATTACTACAAATGTGTACCAATAGCCATCGGAGAGGGTAGGTGAATGCTATAGTTAACAATTTAGTGTCAAAAGTGCTAGTGTTGATCCGAATGTGCCAAGTGTTGAAGCGATAGCGACGGAAGTTTTGAAACAAATGAGCTTGAATCAAAGTGTGAGCCAAGGAGCTAATATGGTTGAAGGGTAAGTAGAACAAGGTGTGCCTCCTCCGAATATTGTAAGTGGTGAACAATGGGCCAACTCTATGCCATGTGTGGAAGATATGTCATACATGCAAGGAAGAAACTACCAAGGGAATTACCAAAATAATTTACAAGGTAGTTTCAACCAAATTTAAGGGAACTATCCATCAAGGCAAGGAGGCTTTAATAGTCAAGGTAGTGGAAGCTCATACCCACAACAACAAAGGCAAGGAAACTTCTTCTACTCTAATCTGAGCAATGCGGTTGCTTATCCTCTGGGATATCAACCGGGGGCTCAGGCACCAAACAGTGAAGGGAAGACATCTACAGATAAGCTACTTGAACAGTTGATTGCATCTAACAAAGCTTGAGATGAAGCAATGAAAAGGGCAGAAGAAGCAAATGACAAGAAGTTCAAAGCTTTGGAGTACAATGTTGGACAAATTGCTAGTTCGTTGAGTACTCAACAAAAAAAAAGTTTCCGGCCACACCCGAAGTTAATCCTAAAGCTCAATGTTTGTTGGTTGATATGAAAAAGGAACAAAAGATTGAAGAAGGATTGGTGGAAAGCAAGGTTGTTGGAGAAATGAAAGAAGAGCAAAAGCCTAAATGGATACCTAAGTGGAAAAGGGTGCAAGAGGAAAAGAAAGTGGAGAAAAAGGTCAAAAAAGAGGAGTACAAACATGACTATTGGGGTATTTCTATCACTCCATTTCCTATTCCCTATCCACAAATGTTTGTAAATGAGGAAAAGAAAAAGGAATCTGAAGAGCATGTCAAATCTCTCAAGATGAAGTATGAGGAGAAAAAGAAAGAAGAGCTACCCAAAATAAGTGAATCGATGCAAAAAGGGAGATGGGGATCTACAAAAGTTGGTGATTCGGGAAAGTTCATAATCCCTTGTAATTTTGAAGGGAAAGGTACTCTTGATGAATTATGTGACTTGGGGGCGAGCGTCAACGTGATATCTCATGCTACTTTTAAAAGTCTTGAAATTGGAGAGCTAAGGTAAGGTTGTGAAGCCACTAGGAGCTGTTGAAGACGTTGAGGTGAAAGTGAAAGGGCTAGCTTTCCTGGTTGATTTCATGGTATTGGAAGTAAAGGCAGATCCTCGAGTTTCACTCATTTTGAGAAGGCCATTTCTAGCTACGGGAAGAGCTAAAATTGATGTTAGAAGAGAAGAGTTGTCCTTAAGCTCAAAAGAAAAGAGTTTCACAGTCTTGTGCAACAAGGAAAAATGAATCAAATCGCACTTGAAGCCTCCGAATGTGCCTCTGGATGATTTTATGGATCATGACTCTATTCTTTTTTACAATTTAAATTCATTTCTTCATGATTATATGAAAATGTCGAATAATAACTTGTCTTATTGTGATGTTGATAGGAAGAAAGCATCGGAGCTAGATTTGAAATTAGACAAAGGAGAAAGAGGAAGTCTACTAGAAGCTCTTCTTGATGATGATTTGATGCTTGTAAGAAAGAATGGTAAAGTTGAGCTAGTAGACAAAAAGAAGGCAAAGCAAATGTTCAAAGTGAGGATGCGAGGAGAAAGTGTGGTGGACAAATATTTGGTCCAATGATCATAAAATTTCGTCCAGCTTGAAGACATTAAACTTAGCGCTGAATGGGAGGCAACTCATTCTTTTTATCTTTTAATACTTGTTTTGTTGTTTGGTCTTGTAGGTGGATTGTGCTTGTGATAAAAGGCATAGTGAAGAAAAGAGAAGTGCTTCATGGATTCAAGTAGGCATGTCACATCACTTTTTGCAAACTTAATCTTCGACTCTTGTCTTGAATTAAATTTGAGGGGCTAGTGCGTGGTGGACATTGCTCAATTCGTTGGATGCTTTTACTTCTCCATAAGAAGATCATTGATGGAAACTATAAGGAGTATTGGAAGCATGAATTGAACTCAGAGCTAACAACTTCTACTACTAAATTCCTATTGAGGGAGTTCACTCTACACCCTACCACTTTTATGTGCTTAGCATAATTTGATTTGATTTGGATTAATGTGATTAACATGCTATTTCATGTGTTATGTTTTTAGGAGGTTTACTTTCGTAATTTAGTGTTAGGCTTTTTCTACGCACTATAATTTAAATCCTCAAGTGTAAGGATATCAATTGTAGCAGCAAGCACCCAAGTTAAATTATCGATCCCACTGAGACAGCTAATTATTTATTTTACTATTAATTACTAATTAATCAGAATTGAGTAACCAATATTCAGAGTATTGTAGTGAATTAATTATCTAAATTACTGAAAATATAAATAACTAAATTAATTAAAAGCAAGGAAAAATAAAAGCAAGTTTCTAATCAAGAGATAACGAACAGTTCTAAGGTATCAGGTAGAGACCAATTAATTTGGGTTATTAAACTTACGATTGTTCATTCATGCAGTTTCACTGAAAATACACCACATATCCCTGTTATCCCACCGAATATGATTCGATTCAAAGCTAACAGTCTAATTTGGTTTAAATCCTAAGGTGCGCAAATATTACCAAGCCTTATTCCTAGATACTAATCAAAGCAAGCAACAATACCTCCGAATGGTAAGCCCGACTAACAAGATATTCTCTGAAATTACTACAAGGTTCTATTCACTTCCTACTTGAATGTCTAATTGCATTGTTCCACTAAACAATTCCAGTATTTGATTTACCAGTTCATGGAATTAAAGTGCTTATAGCGAAGCTACTTTAATCCCTAACAGATAGACAATACCAATCATGAACGCACACAAGCTAACACAATAATCCAAGCATTATAGCGGATGTCATGAATATATTATGAAGACGTTACGAAGCAGAAAAGCATGTCTTAATAAAATAAGTAAAATCAAAAGATCAACTGCATAAAATCCCAATCTTTGGTCTAAATCCCCAAATCAATTAAATCAATCCATCAAACCTTAGAACTGTATATAAAATTAGCCCATGAGGTCACAAGCAACACTCATGGCTAAGCAATTCATACCAAAAATCAAAGTAAAAGGAAGGAAAAGATAGGAATTATGAAACCCTAGTGTAGACGTAGTCTTTCGTTCCTTCTCCGTCTCTCCAATTGCTCGATTCTCCCTCAATTAGCACTTGGAACCCTCTTGAAAGTGGATGGATGGTGAAATCAGGTTGTCAATCTAATATGGAAGGATTAGAGGTGTGAATTGATGATGGGTTATGGATGGGTTCTCTCCAATTTGGGTCTCGATCTCCCTAATTGTTTCTAGGACTGATGTAGGGCTTTTTCGCGATAGAAACTGCTTCAGAATCGCGATTTGAGGGTATATATACACTGCTGCATCGAACAGGCCCCGTCTGGGCCCTGAACTGGGCCGCTCGGCACCTTGCTCGAGCCGAGCTCATGGCCGAGCGGCCCCAAAACCTGCCGAGCAGCATATGGGTGAAACGGGAACGTCGTGTAGGCTCTGAGGACATCCCACTCGGCTTGAAATTCGCAAAATGTTTGTCCCGCTCGAGCCGAGCGGCCTCCCGAGCTGCGGAGACTGCACTGCGCGACTTCACCGTTTTGAGCATAACTTCTTCGTACGGACTCCAATTTGAATGATTTTTGCGCTCACGTGTTCCTCTTTTCCTTGGCTTTCTATCCATATAAAGAACTTTGAGAAACTCTAACATTTGAATATGTAAAAAGTCATGAAAAATGGCTGCTCGGTACAGCATGTGCGACGTTAGCACTTTGATCATAACTTTCTCGTTTGGAATCCAATTGGGGTGTTCTTTACGTCAAAATGACCCTCTCTTCTGTGGCTTTCCAACCATATATGACATGATTAATTTGGACTTCTACAAGAATACAGAAAATTTATGCAATATGGACTGTATTTTTCAGCATTCCTTCTCACTTTCACTCCTCATTCCAACTTTGAACTTTTGATCATGTTTTACCCTTCAAAACTCAACAAAACACCTTAGTAGCATCAAAATCATGTAAATACTCAAATGTACACAATTCCATGCAAAAATAATAACTTTCCTAAGCAAAACGGTGTAATGTGCATATGTAAAATGCGTGAAATTCAACTCTCAACAAACCCCCAAACTTACCTGTTGCTCGTCCCGAGGCAACGACATTAAAAACCAATAGAGTAATTGAGAGGAAATTTCACAGCAGAAAAACATTCAACACAATATAACAATTTAAATATCATACTTGGGATACAAGATAACCATCCATCTAAAAACATACAAATCAAATCAACTATTTTACTCATTTGAATGCTCATCCACCCATTCTCTCTGGTAGTATTTACGCTCATCGCTCAAGTGTGAAATATACACTTCAGGGTAAGGTGTTTACACTCAAAGTCAATTCAAACACACGCGTAACCATAAGCTTGGCAATCATCTCAACTCTCGACTAAATGAATAATTTCAACAATAGGATCACAAAGGTCTTGCATTAGGTCGTAATGTTGGCTCTTTGGTAAAGGTAGGAAATATATGGATATCGTGACTCAATCACTAGTAGAGAATCAAAGAAGACTTACAGCTTTTCAACAAACAGCTTTACTTTCTTCTTTCTTCTTCAACGCTCTTCAATGCTTCTTGCAATTTGATTCCTCCTTCACTTTTGAACACCACATCCTTACTTGAAAATTTCTATTTTTCTTCCCTCTTTTCTTTTCTTTTCTCTTTTTTTTTTCTTTTTCAAATAAGGGTACCAGTTTCAGGCACTACCCTTTTCATGGGGTACCAGTTTCGGGCACTACCCCTTTATGCAACAATTTAACTACTCTTTTCAATAATTTTCATCACTTCCAACTTATTCTCCTTTTATGTTTCTTCTCAAGATACCAAATTGACTCCTTCAACTCTCTACTAGGTAGGGATTTTAAAGGCTAACAAAGGGAGCAATTGGCTTATCACGTAGGCTTCCAACAAATATGGCTTTTCAGGCTCAAAAGGGTTAACTACGGATAATTTCAATAGGTAGGATAATAATTTGGCTAGTGACTAATAAACAACAAAGATGGTCTAAGATCATCTCCTATTGTCTAATCGAACACGTAGCTTCAAGCAAGATATAAAGCCAAGTTCTAGAATACGTGTGTATGAACGATACTCACGAGAATAAACTGAATCATGCAATTTGTCATGATTTCAAAAGGCTCAAATCTCACATGGCTATAGGAATGAACGAGCAAACCTAATCAAGCTACATAGCTAATCATCCTTGCACATAATCAAATTTCAAGCATCTCAACATCTAAGCACAATCTCAAACTGCTTCTCAAACACAATCCCACATATAATCAAGTGCCATGAAAAATCAGAAAATCATCCTAGAGAACCATAAATCAACTATACCAACACTAGGATTAACACAAAACAAATAAACACAAACAAAAACAACACGAAACCTGGAAAATCACAAAAAATCGAACCCTCAACATCATCAAATAAATTGAAAATATTAAAAATCCACAAAAAATCGACCCTCCAAGCAACAACACAATGCAAAAATTTTACTTCGGTACTACAAGACAAGGTATGTACGTAACCTCCCCCCAAACTTAGATCAAACAAAGTGAGAAACTAAGTTTGCAAAGAAGTATATACCGTAGTCGAGCAATACCTAATAAAATTATTACACCAACACAGACATAGAAAAGCAATTAAACCAGGAGGGACAGCCCCCAACAAGCGCTTATGTTTAACGTCGGAGAGTCACGACGTAATACCTCAAGCTCATCGGAATGGCCATGGATATCTTTCATCCTTTCCATCGTATTCTAATCGCTGTGCTTCTTCATCAATCCAATACTTATGGCAAAGGATGGCCTCGTTGGCAATCTTAAAATTTATCTTGACCTTGCCAACCATGTTAAGATCAAATTTCATCAACCTCTTCATTCTACTCCACCACTTATTCCTTCTTCCGACGAAAATTCCCAACCTCTCTTCTAACTTCTTTTTATCCCTAAAAATATGTGAGGAATCATTAGGTAAAACAAAGTCAATAGAAACAATATCATCAAATTCAATGCAACTTAAAGAGTTTAAAGGTTTAGAAATGCTCATTTCATTCTTCAAGTTCTTTTCGGTTGCTTCATGACTTTGCTCTTCTTCTTTCTTTTCTTTTTCAACAATTGACTCCAGTTGATAGCTCAATTCAAGTGGAACCACTTGACTTAATCGAGTGGACTCCTCTTCGAGTTCTATTTCCTCAAACGACAGCATAGGACCTTCAAATTGCATTCCAGGGCACAATGGAACAACAATATCTTCCTCAAACTCCTCTTCATCCATTCTTTCCTCTTGTTGACCTTGAGAATTTAAACTTGAAGTGATGTTCGCAAGAAGATTGTTTATGTCTCTTGTTCTTTGATCAAACTCCTGCGATGCAACTTCCCTCTCCTGCGATTGAACTTTCATCTTTCTTTCTAGAGCTTCCAATATTCCCATGTTTTCTTCATGCTTCTTGATGGAAGTATCAAACGCGTCTTGTAATTCTTGGGAAACTCCGATCGATCCAGAATAAGTGTTCTCTTGATAAGGTTGATATGAATTTGCATTGTAAGCACAAGACCATTCATCTTCATATTTGACTTGATTGTAATACTGAGAAGGACTTTGATTCACTAGAGAATCATAACCATAATTCCTCTCATCCATGTAATATGGAGTAGGAACCATATTATTCTGATTTTCATAGCGTTTCAATATTTCGTCTATGCATGGAGAAGGATTCATAACATTTTGATTTCCATATCTTTTCAATATTTCGTCCATCTCAGTACCTCAAAGATAATTTATAGTCAGAATATATTCAAATAAGAAAAATAAAAAAAAGCAATAAAAAGTCCTAATTAAACTAGCAATAAAAGAAAAATAAATAATTAAGCCGTCCCCGGCAACGGCGCCAAAAACTTGTTAGGCTTTTTCTACGCACTATAATTTAAATCCTCAAGTGTAAGGATATCAATTGTAGCAGCAAGCACCCAAGTTAAATTATCGATCCCACTGAGACAGCTAATTATTTATTTTACTATTAATTACTAATTAATCAGAATTGAGTAACCAATATTCAGAGTATTGTAGTGAATTAATTATCTAAATTACTGAAAATATAAATAACTAAATTAATTAAAAGCAAGGAAAAATAAAAGCAAGTTTCTAATCAAGAGATAACGAACAGTTCTAAGGTATCAGGTAGAGACCAATTAATTTGGGTTATTAAACTTACGATTGTTCATTCATGCAGTTTCACTGAAAATACACCACATATCCCTGTTATCCCACCGAATATGATTCGATTCAAAGCTAACAGTCTAATTTGGTTTAAATCCTAAGGTGCGCAAATATTACCAAGCCTTATTCCTAGATACTAATCAAAGCAAGCAACAATACCTCCGAATGGTAAGCCCGACTAACAAGATATTCTCTGAAATTACTACAAGGTTCTATTCACTTCCTACTTGAATGTCTAATTGCATTGTTCCACTAAACAATTCCAGTATTTGATTTACCAGTTCATGGAATTAAAGTGCTTATAGCGGAGCTACTTTAATCCCTAACAGATAGACAATACCAATCATGAACGCACACAAGCTAACACAATAATCCAAGCATTATAGCGGATGTCATGAATATATTATGAAGACGTTACGAAGCAGAAAAGCATGTCTTAATAAAATAAGTAAAATCAAAAGATCAACTGCATAAAATCCCAATCTTTGGTCTAAATCCCCAAATCAATTAAATCAATCCATCAAACCTTAGAACTGTATATAAAATTAGCCCATGAGGTCACAAGCAACACTCATGGCTAAGCAATTCATACCAAAAATCAAAGTAAAAGGAAGGAAAAGATAGGAATTATGAAACCCTAGTGTAGACGTAGTCTTTCGTTCCTTCTCCGTCTCTCCAATTGCTCGATTCTCCCTCAATTAGCACTTGGAACCCTCTTGAAAGTGGATGGATGGTGAAATCAGGTTGTCAATCTGATATGGAAGGATTGGAGGTGTGAATTGATGATGGGTTATGGATGGGTTCTCTCCAATTTGGGTCTCGATCTCCCTAATTGTTTCTAGGACTGATGTAGGACTTTTTCGCGATCGAAACTGCTTCAGAATCGCGATTTGAGGGTATATATACACTGCTGCATCGAACAGGCCCCGTCTGGGCCCTGAACTGGGCCGCTCGGCACCTTGCTCGAGCCGAGCTCATGGCCGAGCGGCCCCAAAACCTGCCGAGCATCATATGGGTGAAACGGGAACGTCGTGTAGGCTCTGAGGACATCCCACTCGGCTGGAAATTCGCAAAATGTTGGTCCCGCTCGAGCCGAGCGGCCTCCCGAGCTGCGGAGACTGCACTGCGCGACTTCACCGTTTTGAGCATAACTTCTTCGTACGGACTCCAATTTGAATGATTTTTGCGCTCAAGTGTTCCTCTTTTCCTTAGCTTTCTATCCATATAAAGAACTCTGAGAAACTCCAACATTTGAATATGTAAAAAGTCATGAAAACTGGCTGCTCGGTACAGCATGTGTGACGTTAGCACTTTGATCATAACTTTCTCGTTTGGAATCCAATTGGGGTGTTCTTTATGTCAAAATGACCCTCTCTTCTGTGTCTTTCCAACCATATATGATATGATCAATTTGGACTTCTACAAGAATACAGAAAATTTGTGCAATATGGACTGTATTTTTCAGCATTCCTTCTCACTTTCACTCCTCATTCCAACTTTGAACTTTTGATCATGTTTTACCCTTCAAAACTCAACAAAACACCTTAGTAGCATCAAAATCATGTAAATACTCAAATGTACACAATTCCATGCAAAAATAATAACTTTCCTAAGCAAAACGGTGTAATGTGCATATGTAAAATGCGTGAAATTCAACTCTCAACATTTAGGATTTCCTTTTTAATCAAGGATGGGATGTTTGTGAGCTTAATTTATTATGGATGATATGAAAGTGCGCTTCATTTTCTTTTGATGGTGATGTTTATTTTTGCATGTTATGTACTTTTGTTTTGTTTCGTGTTTGTTGAATCCTTATTTTATGTTTTGTGTGTTTTCTTATTCTTGTTTAGGGATTGTTTTGGTGGATTGTTTTTGGGATGTCATTAGTCATTTTTGAATATGAGTGATGGCATGTTGTGGTGATAAGTGATGACAAATTATGACTAAAAATTTCTACACTTTCGAATTGTGACATGTTTTATTTAACTTGTTCAATTTTGAGATGAATGTGGTGTAATAAGTTCATTAAGGTCCAATGCATAAGCTTGTGAGCATTTGAGCCTCAACCGTGCATACATGGTATTTTTCTTCATGAGTTGATTGATTATGTTTGATAAGCTAGAACTTGCTCAAGGACTATAGGAACGAGCCCGATTTGTGGAGATTAGTGACATGAACTAAGGTCATCCTTGTCATTAATAGTCATTGCCAAATATTTCCATACTATGAACATCATCCTAGTCAACCACTTTGAGCCTTTAAGCCTATTTATTGTGATATAAGCACATTACAAGCCTTGATTACCCACGTGACACTTATATATTTACCCTTTTATGTGAGTCGATTGAGGAGATGTGGATTAGAAAGGTTTGATGGGATAACAAAAGAAAAAAAGAAAATAGTAATCAAGTAAGAAAAAATGATGAAAAGAGCAAAAATAAGAATGTACATGCGACCTTAATACAAGAGAAGGAGCAAAGCAGCAACAAGATGCTTAAGAAAATAAAAGTTTAAAGAAAGAAGCATGCATTGAAAGAAGTTCAATCCAAGGAAAGTTGATGATAGTGCTTGTGATTAGCAAAGATAAGAAAGGAAGAAAGAGACGTGAAGAAGTTGGAGAAATTGGCCATTGACCATCTCTTTGATTACTTACACTCGTTTAGTCACTATTACCATATTCTTCCTACCCTACCAAAGAGCTTATCATTACATCCTTAATTAAAGACCTTTCTAATCACTAATAGAAATTTTAGTGATTTGTGCATGTAGTCCACGAGCAAGCTTATAGCGAGTAGAGCCAATCGATTGATGAGTGTTGTTACCTTACTTGAAAGAGTGTTGAGTGAAATTGATAACCTATGTGAAGCCTATATTACACTTTATTCACTTTTTGATTGAACTTGTTAATTTCTCATGTTGTGAGTTTAATGTTGTAGGATGACTTGACATAGTTTATAGTTCTTATGGCTATTGATGTGTTATTACTTGTGTTCGGTTAGTCTTTTCCTAGGTGAAAATCTCACCCCTTAGTTTATCATTTTCTTTGTGCGGGATGCACAACACTTTAAGTTTGGGGGTGTGATGAGTGATATTTTCACCTAGATTTTAGTATCTTTTTATATATGTTTTCATATTATTTTATCCATATTTTATGTATATTTTAGTTGTGTTATGTATTTTCATGGAAAAGTGTGTGAATCATGTTATCTTGCATGTAGGAATGAGGTATTATTGATATAAAATTAGAAAACAAGAAAATGAGAATTAAGTTGGGATGAAAAAGGCCAAAAAAAGAGAAAATTCAGCAAAAACAACATTTTTCAGCATTTGACAACATTGAGAAAGACAACACAGAAAGACAACACTATTCAGAAAAGTGTTGTCTATTCAGAAGTGTAAAAAAATATCCAGAGAGCTACAAAATTGCATAAAAATACGGGCAAATTCAGGAAAACACGCCTGTGATTTCTTGCACTTGGTTGAAAAATCGCGTTTCGGGCTGAAAAATCGCACTTACAAGAAAACACGGGCAGATATAAGAAAACACGACCATATTTTCTTGCAAAAGTGTCAAAAATTCCAGAACATTCTAGAAGCTTCCCAAGGGGTATAAATACCTAATTGTTCAATGTTTGATGAGATTTTTCGTGGGTTTCACCCCTGCACACACATCACACACCATTTCCTCTATTTTACACCATCATCTTCATCCATTCTTCATCCATATCATCTACCTTCATCCTACCATCAAAATCACCATAGACCTCCATATCTGTAGCTGTGTTGGAACTGGGAACACTCTTATCTTGCGCAGTTATTCTAATCTGTCATACCAATAAAAAAAGACTAAGAAGAAAATTCCATCTAACAACTCAAAATTGGATTTCCTTGATTCAGAAAGTGTTGCGACTAATATTCGGTAATTAGTCATTGTCGAAAATTGCAAGGGAAGGAAGAAAATCACCATTGAAGCACTTCAAGGGAGTTTTCATCCATACTTTGTAGTGAAACCTTATTGTTCATCATGTTTTGTAAGGATTTTAATGTCTATGTTAATTTCCTTTTGAATATAGTAGGCTAATCTTCCTTGTGAGATTAGCAACATGAGAGTTATTGGATAATTTTTGGATTTGTGTATTTAAATTCATGTGTTGATTGGGTAAATATATTTTCTATTAGTGATGTTTAAGATCTTGAGGTTTATGATGATTTGTGTGTTTAGTTGTTCTAAATATGTGATTAGATTGAAAAATCAATTATGTGCTTAGGATAATTGAGTGAATCATTTCATCAATCACTTCATGTGCATTATAAATTGTAAAGAGATTGAGAAATCCTTTGAAATTTAGAACCCTTTGATAGAACATCTGATTGGTTTGATCGAGTGGTTGATTAATCGTGTGAGGGGACTCTCATTTTAAGCTTAGTACCTAGTTGGAATTATTTGTGTGAGAACCAATCCATTGAGCTAATTGAGATTCATATCCTATCCATCTCGAGAGGGAGTTTAGGTGAACTTAGTGTTGGCCCCTAGTCTTATACCCATGATTCATATGAATTTAATGCATATATCCTAGGATTTTCACTTCTTAATTATTGTTAATCTCACTTTTACTTAATTGAAAAACCACCCTTCACTTATCTATCATGTTTGCTAATCATTGCTTGCTTGCTTTGGTTATTGTTATTTACGTGTTTCACAACCAACCCTTTGATGATTCATTTCTATAAAATTACAAGAAATGTAAGATCGCTTAAGCACTAGGCTAATCAGGCCATGAAGGCCGCATAACTGGCTAGCAGTTTCTATTGGCAATTCGTCCACATTGAGTAACCTGGGAGCAAAGCTGCTGTCGCCAAAATGATGGACGTCTCGTCTAAGATTTCTTCTATACTGGCATGCTACTCGTTGAACCTTTTGAGCGATTCTTTCGCTCCTTGTCGCAGGTAAGCCAACTTCTGTTTTGGCTTCTTCCCATACCCGAGATAGGTGAATTGGCACGAGAAAGACGTAGCGAGTTGGACTCACGAATTGATAAAATTGATCGATAATGACTCAAACCACGAGTGTACTTTATCTCCAGAATCAGGGGGGACATCTTACAGCGGTCCTCCTCAGAGCTTCTTTGCGCCAGCATCCATCCCACGTACTTGTTGAGATGCGTTTTTGGATTAGAATTGCCAGCATATTGAGGGATCTGGGGTGTTCAGATCTTCTTCAAGGTGGTCGCCGTGATGATTCGATGGGTAAAAGGAGTCCTTCTGAATTCCAGATCGAGAATGCTATGTAGTTCGGCATTGTTCTTTCTCTTCATCTTGTCGAGGCGCTTTCTCATGGCTTCTAGCACTGAGTAATGTTGTTGTTTGAACTTAGCCAAGGGGTCTTCCCCCGCACTTTCTCCCATTTGTTCCTTTCAGGATTTAGCCGAATCTGGACTGAGGTGGTCTTTGGTGCTTATGCGTCCGATCATATGTGTAGAGGCCGTACTGGCAGCGGAATTGGTGCGAGAAGCTGGCTGTCTCCATTCACGCCCTTCATCCACCACCTTTTGGGCATTTCGTGGCTCATTCTGGGCACTCCTAGGTCCCATTCACTCATGTACCAACTTTTTAGGCGGAGTTTGATCGTGTTGTCGCTCACTTATTCACTCTGCCATGTTTTCTATGGGGTTGAAGCTTAACTTTTGCCTGGCGCTCCTTTGCCAGGTTGGTCGCTTTCCTTTCATCTGCCCGAGGAGGTCGAAGTTCTTCTTGTGGAAGTCGGTTTCCACGTCGTCTTCTCCCGAGCTCACATTCTAATGCGAGATCTCCTTTTTGATGGTTCGGGAAGGGTTCGGCTCCTCATGATGCTGCTAGTTGTTGCGCCCACCTTGCTTGGGGTGGCCTTATCTCGGTCGTTTGTCATGTTGACCAATCTTTGACAGAGGTCAAGACAAGTTTGGTGGGGGGCGTTGTGTCCTCCTTCTAGCGCCAAATGTAGATAGTGAAAATAATTCTCCCTTGATTATGAGTTAATGTGGCAGTTTTAACGGTGATTAGGGGAATGATTTGCACTGATCTAACACGATAAGTTAGTGAAGGATTGAACGCTCAAGAGTTCCCTCCAGGCGATCTTATACCTTTTTGGAGGTGAATAATGTTGTTTATTTGTTAGGAGCAAGCTTCATATATTGGTGAACTGACATCATCCGTATCTCCAGATATATCATCAGGTCACATTGCATTTATTATAAATACTGTAGACATTAAATGTTGTAGCCCCATGTGGTTATTCAGGTGATTCGTTTTAGGATATCCCCTATATCCGAATCCTAGGGGATATCTATATAGCTCCTAGGCTATATGGCGCAAGTAGCCAAGTGGGATTGGTGGAAGACTCATCCGGGCCGAGCGTGTGGTTTGGACGTACTCGGCTGTTCCACTGCTAAGGGCCCATAGCTCTTGGCCCAATGATCTTAAATAGAAGAGTAACTCCACTAGGCCCAATTGGATACAACTCGTGTTCTCTTTTTATAGGGCCCACCACGGTGGGCCCTACTACAATTATTATAAAATAAATAAATAAATAAACATAAAATAAAATATGAATTTAAATTATTGGGACCATTAATGCAACTAAATGGGACTAATAAAAAGTTGTGTGCCCCGGGAACAAGAGACCAACTCTATTACCAACTCTGCAAAGAAAAAATCGTTTGGACTAAAAAAAACTAGTAGGACCATTTTGAAGATGAAATGTTTTCTATGGGACCAAAAGTGTTAAATTCTCGAAGCTATGGCTTGTTTTATTTATATTATAATCATATTATATTGTCAATTCAGTGTACAAACTACAATGATAATATCGAACCAAGATATGAAATTTCCATTCCATTCCTTTCCTTTGTAAAACTGGAGCTTGCAATCAAAGCACAAGCTTAAACGCCCAATGCTGCTTGAAACAAAACACATGTTCATGACAATGCTACTTGTACAATGAAAATGCAATACGCGAGCACAAATGTATTCCACCACTAATAAAAATATAGAAATCAATACCAATATTTCGTTTACACTCTACTTGTATAACTGTGTGCATAGGACCACCAGTTACATATTTTTCTAGCCAAGATTTTGCTGTTGCAGAAAGAACATACTGCAATCAGAATATCAACACATTTTTCAACCACAAACAAAGAAATATGGAATTAACATTTAGATAAGTTTAATCCTGACACTGGATTGAATCGCAAGCAAGTCAATCAAGAGGAAGATGTGACTTGAGTTGCTAATTTCTAAGTAAGATAAGGCCAATCAACTAATGAATTTATGGATATCATGGATGATGCTAGAGTGCGGTGGCCTATCTTCCCTCCTCACATACTTGCTCCCCATCTCCGCACTATACTCACTCAACCCAATTCACCACACTTCTTCCATAACGCCTCCCCGAATCCCCTGTGCGCAAATAAGCCTCCACATTCATCACTCTCTCTCCACCGCCTACATCCACAGCCACCGGCAGTCTCTCGTAATGTCCCTGTTCAATGCCTTCCAGCTCGTCGAGCCGGTGTAGTCCCAGCCCCGAAGACACCGAATATAGCTCTCCCCGGATTTGGCGACCCAACCCGGAGAGATTGATCATGTAGGGGATGTCGTGGGAGCCGCAAACTAGGGGAAAGCTTCGACGGTAGTGATGGGGCAGATATAGGCGGCGTCGCCAGTTTGGGTAAGATTCTCGATCAGCCTGTGGTTGTAGAATCCCCGCTTGAGCGTGCTGTATACGAAGATAAGGCTGATGCCATCACCCACTGAACTTATATCTCCTCCGCCCGCCAAATCCGCCATTGCCATGAAATGCGTTTATCGGAATAAATGAACTGAATACATGGAACGACAGGGTGAAGAACCTGTGGTTGCAGAATCCCCAGAGCAGAGGGCCACATCTAAACAATGGGCTGGGATAAACTAATTTTTATTGTAACGTCCAATCTGGATTTATACATTTTCAAAAATTGGCCTTTCTTTCGTGGGCTGATTTTAAATAAGATAAGCCCATAGGCCAGATCTTGGTTTTATAAAGATACATTTAAAAACTACAGATATGGGCGTGAATAACTACAAGTGAAAATATGGGGTTAGGCTCCAAAAAAGGCCACCACCAATCTCCTCTTTAAGAACTAGCGCTATCATGAGTCCATGACTAAGAAAAATGCAAATCAAATGGCCCAATCTATTAATAACTGGTTATGTATAATTCCCCTCTCATAACTCTTTTTAAAATTTTATAAAATCATAAAAAAAAAAAATACAGTTGGATCAGTGCCCCCACTATAATCCATCATCGGCAGCACTACTATTAATCAATCCAGTCCAACCCATCAAATGATGGTAACCCACCAACAAACCCCACAGAAAAGCAGAATAATGTAACCAGAAAAAAAGAAAAAAAAATTGATTAATAATGTGAGGGCATGCTAGTGATGCTATTAATATCTAATCTAATGGCATTAAAATCCCTAGCTATGGCGCAGTCTCTTCCCTATCTCTCTCGTCCTATCCCTTTCCCCCTGAAAATCAGCCCCAAATCGACTCTCCCTTGCCTACGAATTCGGTGAGAACACCATGACTGGAAAAGCAAAGCTGAAGAAGCACACGGCGTAGGAGATCGCTGCCAAAATTGACGCCGCCACTACCAACCGTGGCGGAGGAAAGGCTGGAGTTGCCGATCGCACCGGTCTGGAGAAGGGTGGCCACGCCAAGCTCGAGTGTCCCCTCTGCAAAGTAACTGCGCCCGATGTGAAATCCATGCAGATCCACCACGAAGCACGCCATCCTAAGATTCCTTTCGACGAGTCCAAACTCGATAATCTTCACGCAAGCCTCGCACCCGATACCTCCAAGCCTAAGCCTGGTATTCGTGTTAGCTTGAAGAAGTGAAAAGTGAATCTAACTCCCCTGCTTTTACCGAACAAAAAGTAGAAGGGTTTATTATGCTTTGCTGCAATACGCGAGCACAAATGTATTCCACCACTAATAAAAATATAGAAATCAATACCAATATTTCTTTCACTCTACTTGTATAACTGTGTGCATAGGACCACCAGTTACATATTTTTCTAGCCAAGATTTTGCTGTTGTAAAAAGAACATACTGCAATCAGAACATCAACACATTCTTCAACCACAAACAAAGAAATATGGAATTAACATTTAGATAAGTTTAATCCTGACACTGGATTGAATCGCAAGCAAGTCAATCAAGAGGAAGATGTGACTTGAGTTGCTAATTTCTAAGTAAGATAATGCCAATCAACTAATGAATTTATGGATATCATGGATGATGCTAGAGTGCGGTGGCCTATCTTCCCTCCTCACATGCTCCCCATCTCCGCACTATACTCACTCAACCCCAATTCACCACACTTCTTCCATAAAGCCTCCCCGAATCCCCTGTGCGCAAAATAAGCCTCCACATTCATCACTCTCTCTCCACCGCCTACATCCACAGCCACCGGCAGTCTCTCGTAATGTCCCTGTTCAATGCCTTCCAGCTCGTCGAGCCGGTGTAGTCCCAGTCCCGAATGTTGGGATAAACACACGAATAATCAAATAATAAACTATTCGTCTACGCAGCGGAATGATCAATTATCCCTCTCTTGTGTGAATCTAGCAGGAAACAATCCTAATAATATAATGCACGATAAAACAAGCAATCAACAATGCACAACACAAGCAATTTAACGTGGAAAACCTCCTCAATGTGAGAAGGTAAAAAACCACGGGACCGAAGCCCACCAAACACTTCACTATGAGACAAAAAATCCAAGAGTTACAATCTGCCACCACAGATGAACTACCACAAACGTATCAAGACAATCAATACTTGATAACAAACAACGAGATTAGAAAGACCTCACCAAACTACGCAAACTGACGTTCTGAGTTCGCAACTGTAGAACCCTCAGAATCCGATCTCCACCGTCCAGAATCAACCTCTGTGAGTTCTGAACGTGCTTTCCAAATTACAGCTCGATCCAACGGTTGGTTTGTGAGAAACGGCTCTTTCCCCTCGACTGCGCAGAACAAAATCGCCCAGAAAATCGGCTTCTGTTTTCGGCGAATTTCCGTCAACTCAAAGCTCCAAACACGATCTTCACCGTTCAGAATGTACCTCCACAAGTTCCGAACGTGCTGACCAAAATTCAGCTCGATCCAACGGTTGAAACTCCGGTTATTGCCTCTGCAATATCACTGCGCTGGATTTTCTCTCAAAAACGTGAATTGTGTTTTTGCCCTCTTTTTCTTCTCTCTTCCGTCAATGACTTACGGGACAAGATAAAACCAAGTATCGGGCCTACTTGGGCTAACCTAACATTGTTGGCTATTGGGCTCTTCACATATTTGGAAACCCAACCCAACAAATCTCCCCCTTTCCGATTATGTGGAGAGACTAGCCATTCCGGCTATCACACGACATACCTCGAGCTTTTCTCTAGGCAATGTCTTCGTCATCATGTCAGCACCATTATCATCTGTATGAATCTTTTCAAGCTCAAGCAACTTATCATTGATGATATCCCTCATCCAATGATATCTCACATGAATATGCTTCGATCTTGAATGAAATGCAGCATTCTTGCTGAGATGGATAGCACTCTGACTATCACAAAATACTACATACCTCTGTTGCTTCAATCCAATCTCCTCCATAAACCTTTTGAACCATAACACCTCTTTGCATGCTTCCGTTGCAGCAATGTACTCTGATTCTATTGTGGAGAGTGCAACACACTTTTGCAATCTTGATTGCCATGACACAGCGCCACCTGCGAATGTCACTAGGTAAGCAGAAATCGATTTTCTGGTGTCCACATCAGATCCCATATCTGAATCGGTATAGCCAACTAACTCGGGCTTCCCACCTCCAAAGGTGAGTCTCAAACTAGACGTACCTCGTAGATACCTCATTATCCACTTCACAGCATTCCAATGCTCCTTTCCCGGATTAGACAAATAACGGCTAACAACACCAACTGCATGAGCTATGTCAGGCCTCGTACACACCATTGCATACATCAAGCTTCCCACAGCTGAAGCATATGGGACTCTTCTCATTGCTTCCTTCTCTTCATCGGTTGAAGGACTATGATGAGCACCAAGCTTAAAATGAGTGGCAATAGGAGAACTAACCACTTTAGCTTTGCTCATATTGAATTTCTCAAGCACTTTCTCAATATACTTCTCCTGTGACAAGTGCAGCTTCTTGTTTGCTCTATCTCGGGTGATGTTGATACCAAGGATTTTCTTTGCTGGCCCCAAATCCTTCATGGCAAAGGATCTGCTCAATTGTTTCTTCAGCCTGTCAATTCTTGAAACATTCCTGCCAACAATCAATATATCATCAACATACAGCAATAATATAATGAAATCATCATCCGAGAACTTCTGAACAAACACACAATGATCAGAAATAGTCTTCTGGTAGCCTTGCTCCCCCATAACTGACTCAAATTTCTGATACCACAATCTAGGTGCTTGCTTCAAACCATAGAGGCTTTTCTTCAGTTTGCATACATGGTCTTCTTTTCCCTTCACCTTGAAACCTTCAGGTTGCACCATGTAAATCTCTTTATCTAGTTCACCATGAAGAAAAGCAGTTTTGACATCCATCTGCTCAATCTCCAAGTCAAGACTAGCAGCCAAACCAAGCACAAAATGGATAGAAGACATTTTGACAACCGGAGAGAAAATTTCTTCAAAATCAACTCCCTCTTTCTGACTGAAACCTTTAACAACCAATCTAGCTTTGAATCGAGGCTTTGAGGTGTGCTCATCTTGTTTTATCCTGTACACCCACTTGTTCTTCAAAGCATGCTTCCCCTTTGGTAGTTTCACCAGATCAAATGTGTCATTTTCATGCAAGGACTTCATCTCATCTTGCATTCCTTCCAACCATTCATTCCTGTGTTCTCCACGAACTGCTTCTCCATAGCATTCAGGCTCTCCCCCATCGGTCAAGAGCACATACTGATCAGGAGGATACATCCTAGAAGGTACATGAGCTCTACTACTTCTTCTAGGTGGTTCTTGAACTTCCTGTTCTGGAACATCAGGTGGTTGCGGCTGATCGATATCCTCTTCATCATGCAAAGGATGATCGACATGCTCATCATTACCAAAATCAGGCTGATCCTGATTCTCCTCTTCAGCTTCTACTTGACCTTGACTGTGAGGAACAATTTCCAAGTCAATCAAGTCATCACCAGGTGTAGAAACTGAGCTATCCGTCTTCTCAATGTCTCTTATGGTTTGATCCTCAACAAACACAACATCCCGACTTCTGACAAGCTTCTTCTCCACGGGATCATAAAGTCTGTAACCAAACTCATCTTGGCCATAACCAAGAAAAACACACTGTCGAGTCTTCATATCCAACTTAGACCTCTCATCTTTGGGAATATGCACAAATGCCTTACATCCAAAGACCCGTAAATGATTATAGGAAACATCTTTTCCTGACCAGACTCTATCTGGAACATCAAAGTCTAAAGGAACACACGGAGTAAGATTTAAAACATGTACAACAGTACTCAGAGCCTCACCCCAAAATGATGAAGACAATCCTGCTTCTGATAGTAGACATCTTACTCTCTCGACCAATGTTCTGTTCATCCTTTCTGCAAGACCATTCAACTGAGGAGTCTTTGGAGGAGTCTTTTGATGTCGGATACCTTGCTCTCTGCAATACTCATCAAAAGGACCAATGTATTCTCCTCCATTATCCGATCTGATGCATTTCAACTTCTTCCCAGTCTGTCTCTCAACTAAGGCATGAAACTGCTTGAATGCATCGAGCACCTGATCTTTCGTCTTCAATGTGTAGATCCAGGTCTTTCTTGAGTGATCATCTATAAAAGTAACAAAATATAAAGCACCACCAAGAGTTCTTGTTTTCATAGGACCACAAACATCACAATAAATTAAATCGAGTATACCTGATGCTCTGGTAGGAGTTGAGGTCTTGAAAGCAACTCGAGTTTGCTTTCCCGCCAAACAGTGAGAGCACTTCCTTAAAGATGCATTCTTCAAGTCTGGAATGAGATTTCTCTTCTCTAAAATCTTCAATCCCTTTTCACTGATATGACTGAGTCTGCTGTGCCACAACTCAACTATCCCCTCATTCTTAACTGCATTAATAGAGCCATCAAGTAGCTTTGCTTGCATCAAATACAATGAGGAGTGTTTTTGACCTCTAGCAACAACTAAAGAACCTCTTGTAAGCTTCCACTGACCATCGAAGAACACACTGCAGAAACCTTCATCATCAAGTCTCCCAACAGATATCATGTTCAATCGAAGATCAGGCACGTGCTTCACATTTCTCAAAACTAGTGTAGCACCATTACTAGTCCGCAAACATACATCTCCAACGCCAATGGCTTTAGCTAAGCCATCATCACCCATCCTAACATTACCATAGTCACCTGACATGTAGGATGTGAACATCTCTCTACGAGATGTGGCATGTATGGATGCCCCACTATCAATCACCCAACTGCTTTCACGACATGCAAGATTGACAACTTCATAATCACGAAAGATAAGGAAATCACCTGTTGCAGCAGACACTCGATCATTATCTTTCGTTTTTTTATTCTTTCTTTCTTTCCCATTTTCTTTCTTGTCATCTTGCTTGGGTTTTCTGCAATACCTTGCTATGTGTCCTGGAGTTTTACAATTCCAACACTCAACCTTACTGTGTCTGTTGGATTTACTCCTCCTGTCTTTTTGCTTGCCTGTTGGACCTCTACTATTACTTCTCCCCCTCTTCTCTGTAACCAAAACCTCTGATTGCTGTAAAGGACCCTGCGATTTTCTCCTTGTTTCCTCATTCAAAACGCTGCCCTTAACCAAATCCATTGTAATGGTACCATTGGGGGCTGAATTAGACAAAGATGTCCTGAATGTCTCCCATGAATCTGGCAATGTACCAATAAGCCATAAGCCCTGTACTTCATCCTCAAACTTGATATTCATTTCCGACAATTGATTAATAATGCCCTGAAATGAATTCAAGTGATCCGTCATAGGAGTGCTATCTTTGAATTTCAGATTCATCAACTGCTTGATTAGAAATAACTTATTGTTCCCAGTTTTTCTAGCATACAGTTCCTCCAACTTTTTCCACAATGTTCGTGCATGTGTTTCTCCACTAACATGGTTCAATACATTATCATCCACCCACTGCCTAATGTAACCATATACTTGACGATGCAATATATTCCATTGATCATCTGTTTTATCAGCAGGCTTTTTAGTGTCAAATACAGGCAAATAATAATCTTTCACATAAAGAAGATCCTCCATCTTGCCTTTCCACACATGATAATTAGAACCATTGAGATTCACCATTCTATTAGTATTGGTTTCCATATTCACCACAAGGCACAGAGCAGAAACCTCGCTCTGATACCACTTTGTTGGGATAAACACACGAATAATCAAATAATAAACTATTCGTCTACGCAGCGGAATGATCAATTATCCCTCTCTTGTGTGAATCTAGCAGGAAACAATCCTAATAATATAATGCACGATAAAACAAGCAATCAACAATGCACAACACAAGCAATTTAACGTGGAAAACCTCCTCAATGTGAGAAGGTAAAAAACCACGGGACCGAAGCCCACCAAACACTTCACTATGAGATAAAAAATCCAAGAGTTACAATCTGCCACCACAGATGAACTACCACAAACGTATCAAGACAATCAATACTTGATAACAAACAACGAGATTAGAAAGACCTCACCAAACTACGCAAACTGACGTTATGAGTTCGCAACTGTAGAACCCTCAGAATCCGATCTCCACCGTCCAGAATCAACCTCTGTGAGTCCTGAACGTGCTGTCCAAATTACAGCTCGATCCAACGGTTGGTTTGTGAGAAACGGCTCTTTCCAACAAAATCGCCCAGAAAATCGGCTTCTGTTTTCGGCGAATTTCCGTCAACTCAAAGCTCCAAACACGATCTTCACCGTTCAGAATGTACCTCCACAAGTTCCGAACGTGCTGACCAAAATTCAGCTCGATCCAACGGTTGAAACTCCGGTTATTGCCTCTGCAATATCACTGCGCTGGATTTTCTCTCAAAAACGTGAATTGTGTTTTTGCCCTCTTTTTCTTCTCTCTTCCGTCAATGACTTACGGGACAAGATAAAACCAAGTATCGGGCCTACTTGGGCTAACCTAACATTGTTGGCTATTGGGCTCTTCACATATTTGGAAACCCAACCCAACACCGAAGACACCGAATATAGCTCTCCCCGAATTCGGCAACCCGACCCGGAGAGATTGATCATGTAGGGGATGCCGTGGGGGCCGCAAACTAGGGGGAAAGCTTCGACTGTAGTGATGGGGCAGATATAGGCGGCGTCGCCCGTTTGAGTAAGATCCTCGATCAGCCTGTGGTTGTAGAATCCCTCCGCCCGCCAAATCCGTCATTGCCATGAAATGCGTTTCTCGGAATAAATGAACTGAATACACGGAACGACAGGGTGAAGAACCTGTGGTTGCAGAATCCCCAGAGCTGAGGGCCACATCTAAACAATGGACTGGGATAAACTAATTTTTATTGTAACGTCCAATCTGGATTTATACATTTTCAAAAATTGGCCTTTCTTTCGTGGGCTGATTTTAAATAAGATAAGCCCATAGGCTAGATCTTGGTTTTATAAAGATCCATTTAAAAACTACAGATATGGGCGTGAATAACTACAAGTGCAAATATGGGCTTATGCTCCAAAAAAAGGCCACCACCAATCTCCTCTTTAAGAACTAGCGCTATCATGAGTCCATGACTAAGAAAAATGCAAATCAAATGGCCCAATCTATTAATAACTGGTTATGTATAATTCCCCTCTCATAACTCTTTTTTAAATTTTTATAAAATCATAAAAAAAAAAAATACAGTTGGATCAGTGCCCCCACTATAATCCATCATCGGCAGCACTACTATTAATCAATCCAGTCCAACCCATCAAATGATGGTAACCCACCAACAAACCCCACAGAAAAGCAGAATAATGTAACCAGAAAAAAAGAAAAAAAAATTGATTAATAATGTGAGGGCATGCTAGTGATGCTATTAATATCTAATCTAATGGCATTAAAATCCCTAGCTAGGGCGCAGTCTCTTCCCTTTCTCTCTCTCGTCCTATCCCTTTCCCCCTGAAAATCAGCCCCAAATCGACTCTCCCTTGCCTACGAATTCGGTGAGAACACCATGACTGGAAAAGCAAAGCCGAAGAAGCACACGGCGAAGGAGATCGCCTCCAAAATTGACGCCGCCACTACCAACCGTGGCGGAGGCAAGGCTGGAGTTGCCGATCGAACCGGTCTGGAGAAGGGTGGCCACGCCAAGCTCGAGTGTCCCCTCTGCAAAGTAACTGCGCCCGATGTGAAATCCATGCAGATCCACCACGAAGCACGCCATCCTAAGGTTCCTTTCGACGAGTCCAAACTCAATAATCTTCACGCAAGCCTCGCACCCGATACCTCCAAGCCTAAGCCTGGTATTCGTGGTAGCTTGAAGAAGTGAAAAGTGAATCTAACTCCCCTGCTTTTACCGAACAAAAAGTAGATGGGTTTATTATGCTTTGCTGCTGTTGCTCTGTTGTTGTTAAGGTCCTGGATAATAATTCAGGAATCTGATCTTCTGTGTTTCTGTTACGTCATGCGTTGTTGTTGTTATGGAATTGATTAATACTAGCTATCTTCGTTAATACTATTAGACTAAAGCCATCAGTCTGAATATGCTTTTTGTTTTGAATCTCTTGCGTTAAATGCTTTTGCTTAGTTTTCGTTTCAAGAATGAGTACTTCTGCTTTCCAAAATAATGGACTCATGCTTCATAAAATGGAAATGGATTTGAATTGAGGTGTGATTCCATGTTAACCTTACAAATTTGTACCCATGTCAGTTTGTTTTAGTATTATCTTAAATATCAGCTCTGTCAGTTTGTTTTAGTATTAACTTTTATATCGCAGAGCTGATGGTGTATTTCTGTAGATTAGGTCTAAAAAAACAAAGGATCTTTTTTGGTGGTGTATAATGTTTAGGGTATATGTCATAATTGTCAGAATGCTATGAATAAGATTGTCCGAGGATTTGATTTTATTGTAATCAGATGCGGTGTATGCAAGTGGTGTTGGTATTCCAATTATAAGATCAAATTTATTCTATAGGGCCTTATTTTGATAAGAAAGGATAATGTAAATAGAGTTCTGAAGCCATTTGCATTAAGGTTTTCTGGTCATGGTCTCAGAAGAATAAGCATGTTATCAACTGAATATTATAATAAGTTAATTCCCTTTGAGAAGGGTATTATTACATCTATTCTTTAGCAAATAAGCAGCCTATTTTCTGGGGTGTAAAGTTAGTTGTTAATGTTAAATGGTATATCGTATGCATCTTTTACCTGTTCTATTTTGAGCGGAATTGGTTCACGGGTATAAAGTGACATTGGCAAGATGGTGTTATGCAATATTTTGCCATCTATTTTTATGGCAGGCAATCAATCGACGACTTCTCTTGCCAGACTTTATTAACAAACTGCATAAGAGTCTGCTATTTTCCTTTTTAGAAAAAAAATAATACTCGATCCGTCTCCTTTAAAGAGGGTCTTGCTTTTTACACGTGGATTAAGTAGTATTATCATTTAATATGTAATGGGTGGTTGTATTAGTGGGTGTGTGTGAGTCTCATGTGTGTATAAAAGGAAATGAGACTCTTTGGAGGGACACTGGGGGTAATGTTTGAGTTATGTTATATTTCAATATTCAACTTATCATAGATAGTGTTGCTTCAAGTTGCTGAGTTATGTTTTTTGAGTTATATTAAAAAAAACAACTATCACATGTCTTTATCTACAAATGGTTAAATCAGGCTTGGATCATTATTTATGGTGATCTTTCATATATGCTCTTGCAAAATATGGGTACTTTAGGTTTTATGACTTTCAATTTTTATTTTATTAGTCTTATTAGGTTTAGATGCAGAACTGTATGCGTCATCAGCTTAATTTTGTGCAATGACTCGTATCTTTACATATATTGCTACCATTTTATGATTACACTGATGTGCATGTCATAGGTACTTTCAAGGTAATTAATTGAAAGCTGTTAACTTCATTTGTACCTCCGTTCTCTCTTCACTTGGTGCATCAGTATTTGAATATTTGATGTTTTCATTTTTCACTTTCCACTATAAGAGTGATGGCATCTACTGATATCAATCGTGTGTAAACCATGCTGGAGGTTGGTATTTAGCACGTTATGCCTCATGTAAATATGGATAATTTTTGTATTGTGGCTGATATTACTATAATCACGTCATGGGATTCTCATATTCTAAGTATGTTTTATGGTGCTTGTCATTTTTTTCGTTGGTGTTGAATTTAGAAGGGATGGGAATGGCTGGGGCCTGGGGTTTGTGTTAGTGAACAGGCATTTAGCAAACAGCTTGTGGCTCAGCTTGATACGAGCTTATTATGTGCGTTTGAAACGTTGCTAAAGGTTGGTATTCAGCATGTTATGATCCATGTAAAAATGGATAATTTCGGTGTAGTGGCTGATAGCACTGTAATCACACCATGGAATTTCTCATCTTCTGAGCATGTTTTCAGTGTTTCTTGCATTTTTTTTCGTTGATGTTGAATTTAGAAGGGATGGGAATGGGCTGGTTAGGGTGTGAGCGAATTGGCATTAGGCGAATAGCTCGTGGCTCGGCTTGATAAGAGCTCGTTTATGTGCATTTGAAAAGTTGATGGAGGTTGGTATTCAGCACATTATGCTCAATGTAAATATAGATAATTTTGGTGTTGTGGCTGATAGCATTATAATCACATCATGGGATTTGTCATCTTGTATGTTTTCAGTGCTTCTTTGCATATTTTTTCATTGGTGTTGAATTTAGATACGATGGGAATAGAGTTGTTATATCGAACGAGCAGCTCGAAAATTTGGCTCGACTCGGCTCGGCTCGGCTCGACTCGTTTTCTATTCGAGCTCAAGTTCGAGCTCGTTTATATACTCGTTTAATTAACGAGCCGAGCTCGGCTTGACTCGTTAAAGCTCGAAAATAATAATTAATAATATTAATAATTATTATTATTTAATTATAATAATATATAATAAAATAAATATTTTAAATATAATAAAAAATATAAAATATATTAATTAATATTGGCTCAACTCGACTCGAAAACTCAATTTTTTTGCTAGTTCGAGCTCGCTCGAGTATTTTTCGAATCGAGCCGAGCTCGTATATGAACTTGTTTCCTTAACGAGCCGAACTGGAACTTGGCTCGATAAGTACTCGAGCCGAGCTCGAGTATGGGGTACTCGATCTCGCTCGGCTCATTTAACACCTTTAGATGGGAATGAGTTGGGGTTGGGGGTGTAAGTGAACAAGGGCAGGTTGTGGCTTGATTTGATAAGAGTTCGTTTATGATTTTTTACTGATTAAATAAATACCGATTTTATTTTTAAGCTCTCTTTATAAACAAAAAGATCTTGGGGTATTACTTAGCTTGTTTATTAGAGCATTCCAATGATAAGAGTTCGTCTATGTACTTTTGATTGATTAAATGAATACTATGAGATTCATTTTTAAGCGATCTTTATAAACCAAAAGATCTTGGGTATTGTGTAGCTTGTTTATTAGAGCATTCCAATGAGAGGTATGTATCCATGGTGTCCAAAATTTCTGCCCTTACATTCCATCGGCGGTTGGTGGTCGAAATTGGGTTTTCTGTACCCAAGTTCCAAAGCTTTGAAGGAAGGCAGCGTAAAAAGTCAAAATTGGTGGGCCATCATTTCTTTTCTTTCCCTTTTTTTTTTATAATTAACTCCAATGCAATGAGAGCGTCTACATATGGACTGCTTTTCTATTTTATTTTTTTTAAATTTAATTTAAAATAAATATAAAATTGGATTGTAAAATATTTTAATATTAATGTAATTTATAATAAAATTTTAAATTAAGATATTAATTAATTAAAAATAATTATAATAAATTATTTAGGTTTTTTTAATGAAAATTATATTATAAATTAACAAATTAATAATGTGTATAAATGGATAGTTACTATTAGTACATTAAAAACTCCTTTATTAATCCAGAATTGCTCAAAATCCTTCGTAAGGAATACTCGGGCTAATTTCTTTGCATGCCGGAGTAATTTTGCTCCTTCCAGAACTACCCGCAAGCAAACGCGATCGAATTTCTCTGCAATGTTAGCATCTCTGTTTTCAGCTCAATTTATCTCTTTTGTGAATTTTCAGCTCCTTTCTCCGTTTTCTGTTCAATTTATCTCTTTTAATACCTTTTCTGGGACAATATAATCTCTTTTTCATAAATTTCAAATAATCCACAATTATCTATCAAAACGATACAAAATACGAACTAAATTAAAACAAAACAACTACAAAAATACTAAAAAATTTAGATGAATTTAACAAAGATCAAAACCAACTTAAGGTATTGTTCTTTCTCATACAACAAAAGAAAGGAAATACTCCCTCCGTCTGTCACAATGGGTTCCATTTGTTTTTTGCACGTAGATTAAGGAGTATTATTATTTAATGTGTAGTTGATAGTTGTATTAGTGGAGGTGTGAGTCCCAAATTTTAATTGTATTAGTGGATGTGTATATGTTTCATGTGTGTAAAAAGGGAAATAAGACCCTTAGGATCGAACGCCCAAAATAAAAAAATTGAACTGTTTAAAGCAGACAGAGGGAGTAACAAAGAGGGAAATTCACATTGAACTCTAAAGCCTTGAAAACATAAACAACATATCCACAAGTGAATGTTTATCACGATAAAACTTCCAACTTAAAAAATGTTTATACACATAAGAGTTAAATAAGCTCAGAGGTAAGAGAATGCGAGAATGCCACTTCAATCCTAGGCCTCACAGTCATGTGTTTGCTCAAAACCTCACTAAGTGTATAACGTAAATTTGCTCATCGATTAATCAAGTTCAAATTGTCATAGCTTGCAAATGGATTACATGTCACAATAGTGTCAACATAAAGATTTAAAAAAAAATCGTCCTTTATTTTTTGATGTAATGACAAACTTTTTGGTAAATTATGGTATTTTTGGATAAAATAAAATATGACTCAAATGTAATGTAAGTGATAAAAGAGACAATTACTACACAACACACCATCATATTTGTCACTCATCCATTTATACTTTCCCTTCCTTATATTCTATTCTATATATGTACTTGGATAAAATATCTCAAATGCACATTTTATTTTCATAATTATATGCAAAGTTAGTATTGAGTCCGTGCGATATATGTGGTTGATTAAATTATCTAATATATTAATATTAAATTCTTTTTTATTTATTATTTGAAATTTTATATAAAAATTTAATAAATTTATTAATTTTATAATATTATTTTTTTTGGTAAATTTTACATTATAAAATTTTATATTTTTTTATTAATTTTTAAAAAAAATTATATTATACAATTTTTATAAGTTATTTCCAATTATTAATGATGATATTTGGTATGACACTAATAGCGTACTCAAAATTCATAAATTATCCATTCCTTAGTGAAAATTTCTATTAATTACTATTATTAATTAATTTAAGTCATTTACTAAAACTCAAATATTACCATATTATTCATTTAATCTTCTAGATTTATAAAAAAAAAATTTAATAACAAAAAATTCATTAATATTAACAGTATTCCATATAAAACACTAATTTTTATATCACGACAATTTACAAAATCACATATATAATACAGGAAAATATGAAAAGATAAAAGTGGTATATGACATTTATTTAATTAAAATAAAAATGAAAATTAATGTGGAAAAATGTAGAAAACTCACATGATAAATTTAGAAAAATGTTAAAAAAAATTATGGTAATTGAGAATGTGTTACTTTCTCCGTCCCACTCAAAGGTTACTTTTTTTTCATTTTGGTTGCCCCACTCAAAAGATCATATTTCCATTTTTACATACATGGGACCCACACACAACCACTAATACAATAAAAATAAGGGACCCACACTCCCACTACCCATTAAATAATAATACTTCTTAATTCACGTGCCAAAAAGTAAAAACAACTCTTTGAACGGACGGAGGGAGTACCATTTATTATTTTTTATTGCGTAATTATATTTTTAAATATGGTTTTTATTAAATTAGTTGGCATATTAAATTCAAAAGATTAAATCTGATAATTTATAGATTGATTGAAATTATAATTAATTAATTAATTAATAAAACTTAATTTAAAAAATATTAAAGATAAAAATTCGAAAATAGAAAAAGAGAAATAAATTAAAATAATGTTAGGATGACATGAAAATACAAATGCACTTTAATATTTTATAAATATAAATAAATTTATAAATAATTATACATTTTTAACCATTTTTTTAAATACTATTAAATGTTATCATAAATATTTTTTTATTTAGAATAAATTAAAACGTATTTCAATTTTTAAAATATATAAATATTCTTTAGAATTTTGCAATCTCTTATTATAATTATTTTAAAATTCATTTATGTTTTAAATATATATAAATAATTTTTTTTTAGAATTTTGCAATATTATTTATTAGACCTTTCTTAATTTTTTAAATAAAATCACAAATATAATAATAATTTTT
The DNA here is from genome assembly GCA_023678885.1 of Pogostemon cablin. Classification (NCBI taxonomy): domain Eukaryota; kingdom Viridiplantae; phylum Streptophyta; class Magnoliopsida; order Lamiales; family Lamiaceae; genus Pogostemon; species Pogostemon cablin. Next base: position 343,381 of record CM042997.1, read on the forward strand.
CATAATTTAAATAATTTTTGTGATCCAAGAACCATGATTACACATAAGCTAAAATAAAAATAAACATATCATATACTCAATTTCAACAACTAACTATTTCTATCTTTGAAGAAAATTTCTATTTCCACTAGGATGAAAAAAATTCAAGCAACTAAATTTCAAAATTTGTGTTACCTTTTTATTTTTTAGAAATGACGTTGATTAATTCTTCTTGATTTGAGCGATGAATTCCCAACTTTGTAGTAACCTAAAGGGAAAAAAATAAAAGAACAATAAAAATTTATTTAATAGAACGCTCTAAATTAGAAATCTTCATAGGGAAAAATAAAATTGAAACATAAAAATGTTCTAAGCCTATTTCGAGAGAAAAAGAAACAAATACATAAAAGTCATAGATTTTCATATGTAATTAGAAATCTTCATAGGGAAAAATAAAATTGAAACATAAAAATGCTCTAAGAAGCTATTTTGAGAGAAAAGAAAACAAATACATAAAAGTCATAGATTTTCATATGTATAGACAAATTATCAAAGTGTTTATGTTAATAAATTAATAAATCTTATTAAATTATGGCAAAGACTTGTGTGAGACCGCCTCACGTAAGAGTTTACGTGTGAGATGGTCAGAAAGTGATAACTTTTATAAAGGAAAATGATAATAAATTAATGAAAAGTGATAATATTATTTCATTAACAATTTATAGTATAAATAAAAAGTGATAATGTTTTTATAGCGAAAGTAATAACTATTTGAAATGTGAAAAATGGTCACATATGAGATGGTCTCACGTAAGACCTACCCTTAAATTATTTGATAAAATTTTAAATATTACAAAATCAATTAAATCATTTCAATAAAAAAATACAAATTAAATTTTATTAATTAATAGAAAAAATATAATATATAAATATTTCTTAAATAAGGTAAATCAATATAAATGGAAATTGTTAAATAAGATAATTGACATGATGATTTCTATTAATGGATAGATAAGTAACTCATTTCATAAAAATAAAATCTAATTTTATATAAAGTAAATCAAAGTGTTAAATAAGGTAATTGAAAATTTGATTTCTAATCATAATTCAAACCACTTATCCCAATATGAATTTCTTTATATAGAAGGTAATCGAATGCAATCAAGCAATGATTATAATAAATTTAGGGAATTTAATATTTTATTTTTAATTATAAATATTCCTTACATTAATTTTTTTATATAAAAGGTAATCAATATTTTAATGCAATCAAGGAACGATTACAAAATTAAGAGTAATTATTCTGTAAAATTTGATTATATAGCTAGCTTACAGTGAATAATTTAAAGTAATAATTAATGATGAATTTATTATTAATAAATTGAAGGTTATACTTAGATCCAGTAATTAATTTGTATGCTTAGAAATTTGAATTTAAATTTAACATGCTGAATTTAAAGGAAAAGCCTGCGCTTAGATCCAGTAATTAATAATGAATCGATTATTAATAAATTTAATTTTTATTTTACATGATTTAAGATAATTTAGTCATAAAATTAAAAATAAAATATCATTAAAATTAACAACTTAAATTAGTATAGTAAATTATTAAGTAGAGTGTAATCATGATTTAAAATTAGAATTAGACATCTGAAAACTTGATCAAATTTAATAATAATGATTTATTATATAGTATGATAGAGAGTTAAAATTAAAATTATTGACATATTTAAATATTATAATTAATAAAATTGATTGATGATGATGATTAAAACTAAACTATATATAGTAGGATAGTAAGATATTGTAAGTGAACTTTTGATATTCTTATTAATAGTGATTGAAATCTTTAAGTTTAATGATTAAGATATTTTAATAATAGAATGACTATAAAATTTGATTAAAACTAACCATTTAAATAAGCATGCTAAATGAAAATTAATATTAAATACTAATTCACAAATATGTAATTTTTTTTATTAATGATGACATACAATCTTTAATTTACACGACTATAAATTGAAAAGTAATTATTAATAATTTGAATATTAATAACAAATTTATTATTTAATAAATATTTAAAAAAATTTAATAGGGATAAAAAAATATGGAAAGAATAATATATTATTTTAAGTCAAAATTTAATAATAATTATAATGGTGACATAATAATTAGTAAAAATTAAATGCTCGTTGATATCTTGTTTCGTTTTGATCCTCAAGTTAATCCAAAATTTCTCTTTATTAATTTTTTTATCTTCAAATTAATTCAAACCAAAATTATTGATTAAAATTTAAAAACAAACAAATAAAATAAACAATTAAATATTAATTGCTTAACTATTTAAAACAAATTTTATAACCAAATAATGTACAACATTAATTTAAATCAAGCAAATAATAAAATAAATATGACCAAAATTTTATTGATTAAAGATTATAATTGATAATTAAAAATGAACTTAATAACAAAATATAGTTCTACTAAAAAATAAATAATAAATAAAATAAACAATTAAATTGTCAATCAATTCATGACAATTTAAAACAATTGTTATTAAAATACATCATACTCAAATCTCCACATTTGCTTTTATGTTGGGCATGAATGTCAAATCGGATCCAAATTCAATTTTTTTATGGTGAGATAAGATTCAATGTTCTCTCTTGTAAATGTTCAAAGAAGTCTTGTATGTTAATAATAACCTGAAATTTGAAATAACAAAGAATGATGAAAAAAGAGGAAGAAGTTTTCATATAATGATTCAAGTTTTCATATAATGATTGAATCTATTCTTACTGTAGGCAGAAGTTTCAAACTACCAAATTAAATATTTAACTGATGAAGGAGGAGAAAAGCTTTCAATATTGAAAAAATGAGTGAGCAAATGCCTTTTTATATGAAGAGGGAATACAATCTCTATCAATGACATTTAATTTAATAATGTAAATATGAAACATTAAAAAAGGAAAGCAAAATTAAGAATTAAAGCAGAAAGAAAGGAAAAAAGAAACATAAAAATAAAATCTAATCTAATAAAATAAAAGCAAAATGGGAAGTGCTCCGAACACTCTCGTGATGCCATGTCATCAAGAAGAGTAGGGAGACACTTCAAATCAGCAGAAGATAATTGCAAAATAGATGTATTAAGATAAGACTTTTAATTAGACATGCATCCCGGTTCGGAACCGTCGGTTCCGGTTCCAAGGTAAGGGGAACCGGAACCGAAACCGAACCGGGGTACGAAGGGTTCGGTTCCGGAATCGGTGGTTCCGGTTCCAATTCGGAACCGCCGGTTCCGCTTTTAATTTTTTTTTGTTTCAAGCGTAAAAAGCAAAAAAAAAAAATTGAAAATCGGCGGTTCGAACCGGAACCGCCGGTTCGAAACCGGAACCACTTGTTTTTTTCCCAAATATGAGGAACCGAAACTGAACCTTCCTTAGCCGGTTCCGGTTTTTTTTGGCCGATTCCGGAACCGGCGATTTCAGTTCCGGTTAAAATCGGCGGTTCCCCGGTTCGAACCGCCGGTTCCGGTTTTTTGGTGCATGTCTACTTTTAATGCTAAATATGACATTCAAACCACTAAAAAATGTATTAAATTGAACCTAAAAATACATAAATTTCTGTTCTCATCAACCCGTACTCGTTCTGAACCGATTATACTACATGTAGGGTACCCGAATCCCTCAAACATGTTTATTAAAAAAATCATATTATTTCTATCCTTACAATTTATTTTTTTTGTATATTAAACGTTATTATATAAATAACTTGTGGGCTAGTGGTGAAGGGAGTATTTTTTTTAAAAAAACACTAATCATGTGTTCAAATCTTTTAAGAAAATTGCAACTTATAATTTAAATGAGAGAGGTACCATGTCGGTACCTAATACCCTTATCTGAATATCTATAAGGGTTCATGTAGCTGGTATTCGAGGGGGTTAAGCCCGCTGGTATCTTTGTTGTGTACTTATATTTTGGGATTTTGGTCACCAAATAATGCAAATTACAGTGGATGAACAAACTAAAAAATTACAAAAATAGAATGAGAGAACAAAGTACAATCTTGAATAAAGAATTATAGGAAAATCAACTTTCTGGAATAATTTCAGTTCTTACACGGGTTCGATCGTCTATTAGATTGTTAGATCTGACCAAATCTTCTCAAGTATGTTGACTTTCAGTTTGGATATGAGCTTCAGAATATGTTGAGATCCAGTTTCGACTTGATCAGTAAATTCTAGTTCTTACACAAATAGAGTTGTGCGAATTTCCAGAACAAGCATGAATATCATTAGATAAAAAATTAAGTCGAGTTAAGTCTAGGACTTTACCTGTAAAATAATCACGTCCCGGTAGTGCTCACAGTTTCAATGTGTTGTTCCCAAAGGTAAAACGGCTTCATCTCTTGTACGAGTTGTGCCCCATATACGAGAGCTCTGGCAAACAAAGAGATGATAGAACTAGGTCGCTCACTGTATGAGACTCACGATGATATTCTAGGATATGCAACTAGTATGCAATGTATGCCTTCACACTTCTGTTGTGTATATGTGTTCTCATGTCATATCCAACATTTATAGACATCATTCCACTCATGTTTGATGATCATATAACAGTTACAACTGCCTTCAATAGGGCTCATTAATACTGGTTGTTGCATGTTTGAACATGTTACAGATTTGACTCTGCCATGTTTGTCATCAATTGTTACTGTTAAATGACCACCTCATCTAAAAGTTTAAACTAGTAGCGAAGTAAATCATTAATACTTAATTGAGTCACTCTAATATGCCCTCTCCCCCCACATGGCTCTGATACCATTTTAAATTATCACCTTATTTAAAAGTTGAAGCTTGTAGAGAGATAAATCGTTTAATACTTAATTGAGTCACTCTAAAATAATCCCTCACATGCAGTTACACTTTCGAATTTGAACTTATAACTGATGGTTGAATGCATCCAAAGGTCATAGACCACAAAAGCCTCACCTCTAATATGAATAAAATGGAACGAGCCCACTCAAAATGAACTTCCTTATTGATTTTTGATCCCTGAATAAAGTGACACACAAAGTGTCTGATCGATTTTTCCGATCCCTGAAAGAGTGCATATACAGTGGCTGATGAGAGTGGAAATTCATGTACTTTTGAGTCCAATTTGATACCTCTTTGATGTATTTTGATGTTATATTGGCACAAAAAGGTAATGCTCTTGTTGTTACCGTTAAAAGGTGCTCGAGAGGTATTTTGTCATGTTTTTCACATAAAAGAAAGATAAAGTGATTGAGGATTGAATACGAAGTAAAATGGAGCTGGATAGGTCGAAGAAGAAGGTCACATGGCTGTTGCATGGTCGTAGCCGTGCGTGGTTGTTCATAGCTGTGCGAGACTTTTTCAAAGCCGTGTGAGAGATTTTGTCGCACGATTATTGTCGTGTGACAACTAACGAGACCGTGTAAGGAGTTTTTAAGATCGTAGAGCGAGATATACGAAGCCATGCATAAGGATCACGACGCCATGAGAGGAAGAATTGCGTATGATTGCTACCGTGCGAGGAAGAGTTGACACACGATGCCGTGTGATTGCCGTGCGACCTCTCGCTGGCCGTGCTAGGTGCCATGCGCTAAGTCTATCCACCGTTTACCCAATCCTTGCGCGACACGTCACTTATTTTTGGCCCAGGCCCATTCCATCAGTATAAATACTCTAATTTTGATTTTCACGAGAATAGATCCCAATTCACGCCTGATACGCCTCTTTTCATCCAGTGCCCTAATTCCTCCATTGCTCACCACCTTCCATCCTTCCACCGGAGAGACGATTGGAGTTGCTACTTGGATTGGAGATGGAGATTTCGACGGAAATCGTAATTAAAGAGACGGAGTCCTCCAAAAAATGGTTCATTATCTTTAATTATATTTCTTTGTTATTTTAGAACAATGGTTAGGGTTTATTACAACTTTGTGATTTGCCCTCGTAAATCCATGGGCTAAGCCTCTTTGTTGGTAATGTTAGGGCGTTAATACAGTTTTGACTATGTGATTTGATTGCCCTAAACTTGGATTTATTACTCTGCAGATTGTTTATTTCCTTATTGAAGAGGATATTTTGAGACTTCATATTATTATGTTTTTGAGTTTTGATTTCTTTAATTATTCGTGACGGTATCACTGATTGATAGTTAATAGGATTCTCTATTTCTGTATAATAATTATTGTTTCCTGTGACAGTCTTAGGGGATTGGCCTATAATACCTAAGAGTGTCGCACACATCATTAGTATCTTATTAATTTTGAAAAAAAAAATTTCATGATTATGCATGGTATGCATCAAATGCAATTAAATATGCTTCACAATTCATTTACAATATCAATATCAACATTGAATCAAAATAAAATAACAGATGAATTTTAAAACACATAGATCCACTTCTGGAAGAGCAACTTCACCTCGATACACACAGATCCATTTTAGAACACCAACTTCACCCCGAATCACACAGATCCTTATAAATAATATATTTTCAAATCACACATATCTATATTCAACAGTTTTCAATCACACATATTTATATAGGACAATGATATTATCTTAAATCACATAAATCCGCAACTTGTACTACAAATTTATCACAAATAGTTTACAAAATAATATTTAGTTGCATATGTTTTATATGACTGTACCTTCGTCCAAAATCTTAAATAGACTTTAATTTTTCATAAAGTCTATGATTGTGACTCACATGTAATGCTATGAGTTTTCTCATTTCCTACACACTATTATTATTCCATAATGACATTGATATATGTTGACCAACATAAGTGTCCATTAATATAAAAAAAAATATAAGTGTCCATTATGTGGAATTCAAATATTTGAACAAATCTCACAAATACACTATTTCATTTCCATAAAACGAGGGTTAACCACACACCATTTAATTTCTTCAAAATTATACATATAGTCCTCAAATAAATTGGTCGTTAAATAATCAATTTACTTGATATATTAATCTCCAAACTGATTTTCTAACATTATAAAGGACTTGACCCTATCTTGTATATGAACACTGTATTTATACATGAATACATTCAAGGGCGATACAATTGAGTGCTTTCATACTTTAACCTAAGCTAGAGTCCGGCTCAATAAAAATAAATAAATAAATGAATAAAAGAGTGAGGCTCTTGTGCCCCCAAGAACACCATCTCCTTTTGCAATTTAAACCCCTAGTAATACATAAATTTAAATAGAATATAGAAGGAGATGATTGTGTTCACAAAAAGGCACGATGTGTCCGCAGGGCGCATGAGCTTTTGTCTAAATAAAAAGCTCCAAATAGTTGTTGAGGATCATGAACAAACTCGAATGAATCCTTTATCAAAGGGAAAAGGGTTGTATAGACCCCTAAACTAATGTTATGGGATCAAAGAGGACCCACCCTCAGCTTTCTTTTGGTACATTTAAGCCCTTTAGATCTTGAAAAATGGTCTAATTCACCATTAATTTTGTTTTTTTTTTAAATAAATTATTACTTCGTAAAATAACCTTGTGTTAAAAATTTATAAATTTTGTTAACAAGTGGGCCCATTATTTTGAATTTATTATTCCTGGGATTTTGTCATCTTCATCACTTTTACACAAATTCCTCCGACTTCAAATCATTTTCATGCTAGCAGTAAAAGAAATAATTAAAACGTAACTGGTAGTTCTGGGTCTCGACATTCTGAATTTGGTCAATAAATTGTGAGATTTCGTCATGTCGGGTTTAGGGTTTGATTTTGAAGAGGTGGTAGGATTTGGGAGTTGTGTTAATTTTGTAAGATGACTAATGATTCACGCCACTCTTTTCACTTTCTCTCTCATCATCACCCTCATCCACTCACTCTGCTCCTTTGATTTTGTCTCAATCAACACCTTATTGGATCATTGCGCTTATTCACAATCAAACCGACGTCAACAGAGCTCGATCTCTCAGAATACCCATCGAATTTGACTGTGTCCTCCGATGGTTTCTTGGGGGTAGTTCTTGTTGATTTTCTGTTAGGTTTTTCGACGGTCTCGTTAGGGATTTCCTTGATAGGAGGTCTAAGGCCGACGTGGATGTCGCCGGTGGTGATGGAGGGTGGGGCGAAGGGGCCGACGAGGAGGGAGAGGAAAAGCCATAGAAGAAAAAACTTGAGAGGTTCAGAATGGAGGTAGAAAATGGCGAGATTGAAAGTGAAAATGGAGGTACGATTTACTGCCTTATTCTAAGTCTGGGTTTCTCCGTCGAACACCGGTACAAGAAGTCGGCCTCAGCCTCCCAATAGCTCGACTATTCATCATTGACTATGAGACTAATTCACATTGTCAAGAAGGGGGAATCCGATCACAGGACAGTACAACCTCGTCTTTCTTGAATGATAGCAGAGAGAGAGAGAGATTGAAAGTGAAGTAGTGATGAAGATGACTATTGATCCAAAGGAAGGAGTAATGGATGATCTTCCCAAAACAATGGGACCCACTTGTAATTAATTTTAATCCATAAAATGTTATTTTTATAATTTTTAATTCCTTAAGAAAGAGAAAATGTTTTGATGTGTATAAAGAAATGAAAAGGGGACGGCTATTTGCACCCCTAACTTTGTTAACCAGACCCTGTTTACTAAATAAACCCCATTAAAAATTATTAAAACATAAGATATCTACTATACATACCCCATTTATGTCTTTTATACCCTTTAATATCCAATTTAATTTAATATTCACTCATTCCCTTTGAATTAACACATTCAAAGAGAAGAAATTAAGCAGAAATAGATTAAGAGATTATAACGATGGATCATCGATTACTTCAACCTATCCAAGTGTCAATCAATTTTATATATGAGCATCACCCAACCAGTTGATCGCTATCTTAGCTTTGAGTCCTATGACACAAACTCAATTGATTAACTCTTGTTTCATCTAAGGGTCGTTTGCATTGAGGGTGAGGGTTAAGGTTAGGTTAGGTTGACAGTCCTTTGGTAAGGGTTTGGTGGAGGTTGAGTTAAAATTCAAATTCAAAATTAAAATTGATGCATGTGTTTACTTTGCATTTTTATTTTGGTAAATTTTACTTTATTACCCTTACATTAAATATATTAAATTAAGTAAATATATTAATCAAACTCAATGTTGCAGATTGGTTCCATGACTTTGCATCTGAAGAGACGATATCTCCGCTCAGATAATTTGCCTTCAATTTCAGATATTGCAATTCACATCAAACACCATGAGCTTCCATGAGCATCCAAATCTGTGGCGGCAGACACTCATGATATTTTCATTCATCAAAATTAGAGTGAATGATATCAAGGGGAGTAGAGAATAAGAAGATCTGAAGTGGAAGAGAGAGATGAAATTTTCGTTCATCAAAATTACAGTGAATGATATTAAGGAGTAGAGAGTGAGAAGATGGGAGGGAGAGATGGTGGTAAGAATCCAAGAGTAGTGGATCATGAAGATGCAGTGGTTCTTGGAAACAGAACCATCTTCAGCAGAGGCACCCATGAAGCAATCTTGAACTGCAACCATATCCTCAAAGCATGTGTTTTTTGCCTACTAAAAATCGGAATACCACATCAGATTTCTCCAACACCAACACAAAAGCCGTCGAGTTTGCCAGATTATTCGGAATAACCAAATCGGAATTTGTTGTCGTTCAAAATAGAGCATCCAAATCCTTATTGAAGATCTCAGAAGGAACGCTGCCTTTGAAATCGTTAAACCAAAGATCCAAAAATTTCAAAGACGACAACTTCAATTTCTCAGAACTTTGCAGATCTTACCCATCCATGGATCATTCCGTCTTCGAGTTCCGTGAAGGTTTTCAAGAGTCACGCTGGAACTATTAGGTTAATTTTGAGAATAAGACAAGAAAAATAATTTTTTTCACGATAAAATAAGGGACAGTTATGGAATTTCCTCCTCTTATCCCTTGGGTTAGGAATTATCTGCCCCAAAATGGGGGTCAAGTTAGCCCATCCTCAATCCTCCAGCTCAGCATTTAGATTCGGGCCGACAAGGGCCCGGAGGTTATCCTTCCATCTTAACCTGAAAAGTAAATAAATTTTAATTAGGGTCACGTAAGGGATAACCCTCATTAACCCATGAAGTAATCGAACCCTAAAAGATTACTTTTGTTGTAAACAAATAATCATAATCAGTATACAACAAAAACTCATTGTTTGTTTTCTGAATAATTGCCTAAGAAAATTGTTTATAAAACTATTAAAAAAAAGTGAATTTCCATTGCCATGGTTTTTCTTTGACGAAAATTCTTGATTAATTGCGAAGAGAATTTCAATTTTGGCTGGGTATTTTTTTAGTGATTCAACCTAATTTTGTTTTGACTATATATATTTAATGAACATCATAAAATTGGGGAATCTTGATACCCATGAAGTATTTCTCTTCCAAGAACAAGAAGAAATGTGAACTGAAAATCCGTAAGAAACTTTCAGCACTAAACAAGTATTTATACTGGATCACTTTTTCATATTAAGGGAATCATTATAAAACTCAAGAAAGTCCATGACCGCTCTGTATATGATTGCAACAATTGGAATTGATTCTGGTGGCCAACGCATTTTTTTTCTAGAATTGGTTCTAGATAACGTGAATCTTAAATCTTAAAAAAAATATATTTTTAAAGGGTATTTTAGTCCTATTAAATAAAAATATTTAATCTGAATATTTTTATAAGGTATATTTAGTATTTTTGGGGGTGCGAATAGTTAGTCCCAAATGAAAATTAAGGGTGTGATTGAGTGTTGGTGATAAGCACAGGGGTGCATTTGACTCTTTCCCAAAATGAGAAGGGTTTAAACATAAAAAAAAAAAAAAAATAGATCATGGTCCGCCCTTTCCCAAAATGAGAAGGGTTTAAACGTAAAAAAAAAAATAGATCATGGTCCTCATTGATACAATGACATAAGTAAAAGGATTCATTTGAACCTATTCCCTTTATCAAATCGAAAAGCTGTAATGATTGCATGCCACTCGTGTTCTATATTATATTATGAGTGCATACTGATGCTCGCGCGCCCCACGAGCTATTAATTTCATTTCTCAGTTAATATATATATACTTAATCAATGGCAGTATTTTAAAACACGTGGCAGTGGTAATGCTGAAATTAGAAAATTTTTCTTTTCGGAATGAATGATGCATCTGAAGCCTTTTATGCTATCATAATATCCGTCGATAATAAATCTTTAGGTGGTATTCGCTATTCGCTTTTAAAAATCAGATTTTGATTTTTAAAATACATATTAAATTTTAAAAAAATCATCATACATATACTTTGATTTATGATCCTTTATATACAATTGTTTTTTCTTAATTTATTGATCTTTAATAAAGTGTGATTGTTATATAGATAAAGTATATTAATTCGTTATTAGTATATTTTTAAAGTATAATAAATTATGAATTAAAATATATTTTTAAATATTATAATACAATTCACCACTAACATACTTTAACTATCAATAAATATATTTTATTTATATAATAACTATAATTTAATAATAGGTCAATCCGTCTCTCAATTCACCTTATATATATATATATATATATATATATATATATATATATATATATATATATATATATATATATATTTCATAAGAGAATATCCCCTTTTTTATATTATTAATAATATGTCTTTATCTATTAATTTAATATAAAATTAAATCATATTTTATTAAAAAACTCAAAACAAACTCACATTATTATTCAATTAATTTTCAAATTCTATATAAACTCAAAACAAGCGTTTAACTTCTTCAAAATTTTATCTAATTTTTTAAATATTCTCTTTATCTCATGTATTTATACATTTTTCATTGAGGTGTCCCAATTATATTTTATTAATAATAAAAATACACGATGCATTTTACCTATTTTCTACATTTCATTCATTAATCCCAACAATTATATTTACAGTTTTATATTTTATTCATTATTTCTAATAGTTTTTATTTACTTTTTCTTTTTAAATTATTTTTTCGTTTTTTACATTAAATATTTAAAAATTAATATTTTTAAATTTACATGCACTTACTAACGGAAATTAATACTGGATGAAAGTATTTTTAAATAGCAAGTACAGAGTACATCCAGCTACGAGGTACTTAACCATCATAACGATGGCTAAATTTAGGACGCCGACCTTAATTATCCGCAAACTCTTGCGCGTGTTTAAGCACACGTAGTCCTAGTTAATTCAGTAGGCATAAATTTAATTTTATGTGATGTTATAGATTTTATAAGAATTTATATTTTTTATTTTTTTAAATAATGAAAATTAAAATCAAACTTAAATGTTCTTTATATTTCAAATGATTTTTTTATTGAAAAAAATAATATTCTTATTAATTAAATAAATAAATTATATAATATTAGTACCATTTTCAAAAAAATATTACTCTTAGAAATGTTATGCACTTAAATGTGCAAGAGACCAGCTTACTTTTTATATTTATATATGTTAAATAAAACTCAATTAATAATTAATTAAAAATGAAAATAATTTTAAAAATGACGCTCATTAAAAAAAAATTACTCTACTTTACTATTTTAATTTATTTTATTAGATTCTTCGAAAAATCTTTTTATGAAAACTTTATAAGTAATTTTAATCTTCTCTTTGATCTACCCGCAACATATTATTTTTAGAGTTGATATTCGGTGCACCAGGTGCAAGGATCCACTCATATATATATAATTTTTTATTTTATTTTGTATATGTGTTATTCTATTTTGTACATGTGTTTATTAATAATTGTATATTTTTTTTACACTAAATTTTTCATTAAAAAAACTAGCATCCAATGTGTATAACTTTTTATTCAATAGTGTATACATGTTTTTTAATAATTATATATTCTTTTTACACTCAATTTTTCATTAAAAAAATAACAATTAAATTATATTCATTTTTGTTTATAATTATATATATATTTTTATGAGTGTTGTCATTTGCACACCCCTTCTTATTGAGTACACTCTTTTTAATAAATACGCACTACTTTTAATTTTTAATTTTTTAATTTTATTATATACATATCCCTAAAATTATAAAATTATCATTTTTAAATTAAATTCTACACGCATGAACTCCCAATTTCATTCTTACTAAATTAGAAATCTTCTTTATTCTTTTAAAGACTTTAAGTTCAACATTCACATGTTATCTTCTAGACGTCATAATCAATTAAAAAAAATAAAAAAATAAAAATCCATCGCACAAAGTAAGGAAGAAAAAATAATATTTATTGATCAAGAAGATCATTATGAAATCCACTTCAAATTCATCGGAAATATAAATTGGTGATCCTTCTCTTTTCACACATTCCTTTAACAAGAAAAATACAATAAGAGTAGTAAAATTATCTACCCTAAACTCTAAAATGGTATTGCACTGATAACACCAATCAAGAGAAGATTGAAATAGAAAAGTTTAAATGATTTACAAATTATTCCATTGATTTTAAGAGGTTTCCTCAATACTTATTTCAAGAAGTAATGTAAAATAATGGACGAGAGGGGAATATCTAAGTTTTATATCGTAATTCATAAATAAATGAGTTTTGACCTTTATATTATTCCATGTTTATAAAATCATTTGTGTTTCTTAAGTATAATAATTCAATATTATGATTTAGATTTTTAACTTGCAATTTATATTAAATTGAATCAAATCAGTATAAAAAATATATCTGTAATTTAGGGTTTATAATGATTGGCCTGCTTTTAGTTTTTTTAGTTTGTTTAGAGGTGTAAACATGATTTAGATTTCTTTATAATATATATTTTAATTATATAACAATGGAGTATGTATAAAATAAGGAAGAGGTGTGTATTTAAATATTTAAGGGTAATTTAGACTTTTTAAAAATATTAATTTTATTTTTATTATAATGAGGTGTATATTTAATGGGAAGAGGTGTGCAAATAAGACGAGCCTTTTTTTATATTTGTATATGTTTTTTAAAGTGAGTGCACCTATAGGGTGCACCCGGTGCATAATATAATTAACCATAATTTTATTCCATCAATATTAATTGTGTTTCCCTCAAAATCATTTACTATAATTTTCTATATAATTAACTGCTAATTAATTTGTCTTTTACATTATATCTACTTGGATCAATTTTAAAAAAAAAATTAATTGATATGGGTGTATAAATACAATAAAATTCTAATAATTAATACCATATTTTAAATTATAAAAATAAATTGCCTGAAAAATATAGATATATATAATAAAAAAAATCCACGATGAAAATGTTGATAAAAATATTTTTTTTAGTAAAAATTTTTTTTTTTTAAAAATCAGTAAATATCAAATATTCAGCTCATATAAAACAAATTATCATGTGCACTCGGGTGCACCGTACAACTACTTTCAGATACTTATACACTTATGAATAAAAATATATACACTAATAAATAGAAATGTATACACTTTATTAGTGAATTTTTTGTTAGTTTTTTTAATAAAAATCGAATGTAAAAAAACTATACAATTACTAATAAATGAGAGAGACTAGAGTGAAATCGATCCCATGAATATTTCATGGAACCGAATCTCAAATCACAACCTATGAAATCTCACGGGTCATTGTTTCTGTATCTTATCTAATCAAATCCCCTCTTTTCCTCTCTTTGACTTTAATTCCCCTGTCCCTTTTCTCTCTCATATCCCTGTTTCCCTTTCCTAAATTCTTCACTCTTTCCTTCCTTCACATCAATTATTTTCTTTCCCAAATCCTTCATTCTCTCTCCTTCCTTCCAATTTTCTCTCTCCTCTGTCACACCTTCATTTCTTCCCTGCAACTCCACCACACCACACTTCATTTTCAATCACCAAGAAAACAGAGAGGGAAGCTTCGACCACCGGAGAGCTGATGTACGGGTTACGTCGTCGTAAACCCCACACGCCGTCCCCTGTCTTCGATTACAAATCTGCATCTAACTCCTCTATTCTTTCCTCTCTTCCATTGGGCTGGAAAATCCCACATTAAATCTGAATCTAACTCATCATGCTCTAAGTTGTTCACCATGCTCTATTATAACCAAAGCTTTTTTTACAGTCATGGACAGTCACTTGAGATCTTGGAGATCGATCCGCCGCGTCAGATCTCCCACCGCGCACGGTCATCATGTCTTGTGACCTTATCAAAAGAGGGACTTGGGATTGGATTGAATTATTTCAAAAGATGAAACATGCCTTAATCCTTGTGGCCACTTTCCCCTTTATCCTATTTTCTAGTTTCCTACCACCTTTTCTCTAACTTTTTATATTAGACTTGATGTGGGGTGAGGGGATTTTTTTTAATTTTATTTTGAAGAAAAGGTTGGATTGTGTGGTGATCGATCTTTAATCGTAACATTATTGACTTCATTTGGTATTTTTTTTACACTCTAGCTAACATTAATTACTTGATGGCATGTTGTAATTGTTACGGTGGGGTACACAATTTACTAGAACTTATTTGAATTTCAAGAATACAATTTTGAATAAGAGAGGTTGGTTATCTTATTATTAATAATTTATTTCAATTGATGTTTAATTTCCTAACACTAATTCTTATCGATGGCATGCATGTTGTAATTGATAGGTTAAATATATGTGGGTTTGGTTTGAAAAACTAATAATACTATCCTCTTTGAAAATTACTTGAGGCTTTTTTTTATACAGCCTTAAATTTTAGTTATAGTTTATTTAATACAGAACTCGCGGCCATCGTGATGTAATTAATTTAATGTGAAAGAATAACTCAATTAATTTAAAAGAGTAATCCTATTAATTTAAAAGAATGATCTAATTAATTTTATAAAGTGATCTATCAATTTATAGATTACATACAATTTAATTTTTTGCAATACATGAAAATCAGTTTAAAATTACTTCAATTCATTATAAAAAATAACTCATTTAATAGAAAAAATAACCTCCATTTTCAAAAAATTAGAATGGTCCAATAAATTTAATAAATTTAAGAGTGACCTAATTAATTACAAGGAGTAACCTAATTAATTTTAAAGAGTAACCTATGCATTTTCAGAGTCAAGTTAAATAGTGGTCCAATAGATTTAATAAATTTAAGAGTGACCTAATTAATTACAAAGAGTAACCTAATTAATTTTAAAGAGTAACATATGCGTATTCAGAGTTTTAAGTCAAATAGTGGTTCAATAAATTTAAAAGTGACCTAATTAATTCAAAAAAGTAACTTAATTAATATTAAAAAGCGTAATTAAAAAAAATGGAGTTTTGAATTATTTTATCATTTTTGATTTAATTTTATTTTTCAATGCAAAGTTTCAACAAAAATTTCATGACTTTGTTTTCCTCTCACACTTCCAGTGTACAATAGTCTTTCTCTCTCACATAGCAGAACACTTGTTACCACATAACAGAACACTTGTTACCACCTACAGTGTCATTTTTCTCTCTTGCTGCTACCCTCACCGCCTCACATCCCTTGCCACCGGGTTCCGTATTGTAGCAAAATCAAACGGCGCTATATTTCTCGCGAAGGCAGTTTCCCTATTCACGTGTGATAGCAATAGATGCATGCATGAGGGTTAATGACACGTGAATTATGATCATTAGAGGTTTGAGATTGATCATAACGTGCTGCATGTGAGCTGGAAGCAAGAAAGATCAGTTGAAACGAACCAAACAACTCAACTGTCAAAAACTGCCAATTTGGTACAGTGTTGAGCAGCCAACTTTAGAGCAATTTTTGGGCAGTTTGTCGAGCTACCTGGAACCAGCTAGATGGTTGAATCTAAACTACTAAGTGAGGGTTATCTAGTGGAGGTTCAACCGGATCAATAGGTTGAGGGGTTGGCTAGATATAAGGGCTCAAAGTTGCTTGATCACATCAGTTTTTCACTTTGAGTTTGACAGTTTGCTAGCTTCGGTTTTCTTCTTCTTGTTGTAGATTGAGATCAATCTAATCTGAGTTGTAAGCATTGAGTGATAATAAAGCTTCTTCTCCCCAAAGTGGATGTAGGTTATTCATAACCGAACCACTATACATCTTTGTGCAAGCTTTACATTTCATTTCAAGTTCTATCATTTTATGTGTTTATATTCTTGAGTGTTTGTGAGATTCTTGTATGTTTATCACATCAATTGGTGTCGTTTGTAGGAAGCAGACACACAGTAAGAATTCAAGATGAACACCACAAGGTTTGATATTGAAAAGCTATCAGAAAAGTTAGATTACAACCTATGGAAGCTCAAGATGAAGGCAGTTCTAATGCAGCAAGGTCTGATGGATGCTCTGAAACCTCCTCCACCATTGAAGATTGAAATACTTAGAGATCCTCAGGCTGCAGCTGATGGTGTAAGAGCTCCGGTGGATGATCAGGTACTTCAAAAAGCCTATTCTACAATAATCCTATATCTAAGTGATAAAATACTTAGAGAAGTATCAAAGGAGACAACAGCTGTTGGTGTATGGAATAAACTGGAAGCTTTGTTTATGGTTAAATCATCTACAAATAAAATGCATTTGAGGCAGAGACTTCATGCTTTCAAGATGACTGATGAAAGGTCTCTGATAGATCAAGTTGATGAGTTCTGCAAGATCACAGATGATCTTGAAAGTGTTGATTTCAAGCTCACCATTGAAGATAAGGCCATCATGTTGTTGTCTGCATTGCCAAGATCATAGAGGCACTTCAAAGATGTTGTTCTCTATGGAGGGAAGAATGTTGTGATGCTGGAAGATGTACTGAAAGCACTCAGATCAAAGGATCTAGAGGAGGGGGCTGACAGCAAAGAAAAGTCAGGAGGAGAAGGACTCTTTGCCAAGAAAGGAAACCAAAATAAGAAATGGAATAAGGGGGGCAATACTGATCAAAAGAAGAATGCAATAGGACAGTCAACTGGAAAGAAGTGTTACTACTGCCATGAACCAAGGCACTTCAAGAAACAATGTGCAAAATGAAAAGCTAGCAAGTCCAAGAAACCTGAAGCATCTACTGGAAATCAGAAAAACCAAGTTAATCAGGTTGGTGAATTGCAAAATAATGCTGGTATGGAATGTATTGAAGCTCTGGCCATCACATCATCAGATGTGTCTGTTGAGTGGGTATTGGATTCAGGGTGTACATTCCATATGATACCTATGAAGCATTGGTTTGAAGAATTCAAGCACCAAGAAGAAGGATCAGTTCTGTTAGGTGATGATCATTCTTGTGAGATAAAGGGAGTGGGATCCATCAGATTACTCATGTTTGATGGAGTTCAGAGGCTTCTTTGGAATGTAAGGTATGTTCCTGGATTAAAAAGAAACCTCATCTCCCTTGGGATGTTTGATTCTCAAGGGTGTGATTCAAATCTGAGGAGGGGAGTTCTCACAGTGACTAAGGATGATAAGATAGTCATGAAGGGAACTAGGAGATCTGATTTGTATTTCTTGGATGGGAGTGTTGTTGTAGGACAGATACACAACGATGATCAGCAGGATGATGCCAAGCTATGGCATAGCAGGTTGGGACATGTTAGTGAAAGTGGAATGCAAGAATTGGCTAAACAACAGCTGATCAAGTTCAGTGTAGATTATCAGAACAAACAGTGTGAGCATTGTATTCTTGGTAAGTCCAAGAGACTCAAGTTTGGTGAATCAGAACAAACAACCAAAGCAAGAATGGATTATGTTCATTCTGATCTCTGGGGGCCTTCAAAGACAACAACCAGAGGTGGAGGAAAATACATAATGACCATAATTGATGACTACTCAAGGAAGCTGTGGGTTTATGTTCTGAAAACTAAGGATGAAGCATTCTCTACATTCAAGATTTGACTGACAGAAACTGAGAATAACACAGGAAGTAGTTTGAAGTACTTGAGGATAGACAATGGACTGGAATTTATATCTGAAGAGTTTAATTCATACTACAATGAAAGGGGAATAACGAGACACAAAATTGTTCCTGAAACTCCTCAACAAACTGGCATTGCAGAGAGGATGAATCAGACATTACTTCAAAGGATCAGATGCATGTTGAGCAATACAGGCTTAAGCAAGATGTTTTGAGGGGAATTAGCTGCAGCTGCAGCTTATTTGATCAACATAAGTCCTGCTACAGCTCTGAATTTCAAAACTCCAGAGAAAGTCTGGTCAGGTAAGGTCCCTAGTTACTCACACCTTAGGGTTATAGGCTGTCAGGCTTATTGCTCATGTGAAACAGGATAAGTTGGAACTTAGAGCACTCAAATGTGTTATGATTGGTTATCCTAAGGGAGTAAAGGGATATAAACTATGGTGTTATGATGAGAACAGACTCATGATCAGTAGAGATGTTATTTTTATTGAAAGCAAACTGCCACTGATCAAGGATGATCAGAGAAGAGATTCTGAGCTTGAGGTGGAGCCTCAAAATATGAACAGATCAGGTGAAAGTGAAGAAAACTCCACTGACAGAGGTACAGATGAAGTATCAAGGGTTAAAGAACAACCTAATACTCATCAACTTGCAAGGGATAGGCAGAAAAGGACTATAGTGTCATCTGCAAGGTATGTGCAAGCTGATATAGTGTCATTTGCACTGTATACTGTAATTGAAGTTGAAGCTTATGAACCAAGAAACTACACTGAGGCATTGGCAAGTCAAGACAGTAATAGGTGGCTTGTAGCCATGGAAGAAAAACTGTTATCCTTGAACAAGAATGGAACATGGAGAATAGTTGACAAGCCAAAGTCTCAGAAGCTGGTTGGATGTAAGTGGATTCAAGAGAAAATCAGCACCTGCAGCAGAAGATGGAGTAGATACAAGGCTAGGCTAGTAGCTAGGGGTTTTTCACAGAAGAAAGGGGTGGATTACAATGAGATCTTCTCACTTGTAGTTAAACACTATTCAATCAGAGTGTTACTAGCACTAGTGACTCAATATGATCTAGAACTTCATCAAATGGATGTAACTACTGCATTTCTGCATGGGAAATTGGAAGAGAGTATCTACATGAAGATATCAGAGGGCGTTACAGTTGAGATGGCTGATACAAAGGCTTGTTTATTACTCAAGTCTCTGTATGGATTTAAACAAAGTCCAAGACAGTGGTACTTGAGATTTGATGAATATATAGTTGCTAATGGATTTCAGAGAAGTCTTTATGATAGCTGTGTATACATCAAGGAAGAAAATAGCTGTTACACATACTTACTACTCTACGTGGATAATATCTTGATTGCTTGCAAAAGCACTCAAGGCATTGATGCAGTGAAGGAAGTACTCAAATCAGAGTTTGAGATGAAGGAAGTTGGTGAAGTTAAGATAATATTAGGTATGGAGATAAGTAGAAACAGGTCAGCTGGTACACTTTTGCTGACAACAATCTTATCTTGTGAAAGTACTTAAAAGGTATAATATGGATCAATGCAAATCTGTTACAACACCTGTCAAGCAAGGATTGGGTCTGTCACTACTTAATGTAGCAAGATCAGACAAGGAAGTGGCTGAAATGAGCAGGATTCCATATGCAAATTCAGTGGGCAGTCTTATGTATGCTATGGTTTGTAGTAGGTCTGATCTTGCTTATGTAATGAGCTTGATCAGTAGATTCTTAAGTTGTCCTGGGAAACAGCATTGGGAAGCAGTCAAATGGGCATTGAGATATGTCAAAGGAACTGAACAAACTGGTTTGAAATTTCAAAAAAGGGGAAGCAAAATCAAGAGCTGTCATTGGATATGTTGATGCTAATTTTGTAGAAAATTTGGATTCTAGAAAGTCTCTTACAGGATATGTGTTTAATTTGTATGGTACATCAGTGAACTGGAAGGCAAGCCATCAGTCTGTAGTGGTTTTATCAACTACAAAAGCTGAGTTCATTGCCTTAACAGAAGCAATTAAAGAAGGTGTATGGCTTGTTGATTTGCTGAAGGAGTTGGTGGAAAATCAGGATACAGTTGTGGTGTATTGTGACAATCAAAGTGCAATACACTTAGCTAAGCATCAGGGATATCATGAAAGGACCAAACATATTGATGTTAAGTTATACTTTGTGAGAGATATGGTGGAAAGTGGTTTTGTTGAAGTAAGGAAGATTGATACAGCTGTGAATCCAACTGATGATCTTACTAAAGCATTGCCAACAACTAAATTTGAGCTGTGCAAGACTTTAGTTGGTATGTATGAAGATTTAGAGGTTGTTGCTCCTTAAAATCAGCAAAATGGGGAGAAGGGACCATCTTGTGCATGCATACATCTAAGGTGAAGATTGATAGCAATAGATACATGCATGAGGGTTAATGACACGTGGATTATGATCATTAGAGGTTTGAGAGTGATCATAACATGCTGCATGTGAGCTGGAAGCAAGAAAGATCAATTGAAACGAACCAAACAACTCAACTGTCAAAAACTACCAATTTGGTGCAGTGTTGAGCAGCCGATTTTGGAGCAGTTTTTGGGCAGTTTGTCGAGCTACCTGGAACCGGTTAGATAGCTGCATCTAAACTACTAAGTGAGGGCTATCTAGTGGAGGTTCAACCGGATCAATAGGTTGAGGGGTTAGCTAGATATAAGGGCTCAAAGTTGCTTGATCACATCAATTTTTCACTTTGAGTTTGACAGTTTGCTAGCTTTGGTTTTTTTCTTCTTGTTGCAAATTGAGATCAATCCAATCTGAGTTGTAAGCATTGAGTGATAATAAAGTTTCTTCTCCCCAAAGTGGATGTAGGTTATTCATAATCGAACCACTACATATCTTTGTGCAAGCTTTACATTTCATTTCAAGTTCTATTATTTTATGTGTTTATATTCTTGTGTGTTTGTGAGATTCTTGTGTGTTTATCACATCAACGTGAATACCAGCAAAGTCGGTTTGAATCGCTTGTAGAGGTGAGGCTGTTTTGATTACCGCTTCTTCATGTAACAAAGAATACTCGGCCTTCTACATCACCCTGACCAATAATTACTTCACTAGCGCCATCCCCAAGAGCATCAGCCACTCCTTACACACTCTACGTGAGATCCTCTTCCTCAACAATCTCCTCTAGAGCTGTCTACCATATGAGATCGGGTTGCTAAAGAAGATGACCCAATTTGAAGCGGGCCAGAACTCAGTCACTGGTCCGATTCCCAACTCGGGTGTACGTCGATGAGAGGGAAGAGAAAAGGAGGAAAGAGGATATCATATTTACATAGAAGAGTGTTTGTCTATTTTTATAGCACTCACGAGCAAGAATACTCGATCGTTGTAGTAGTATATTCCAAGAAAAATTATCAATCCAATAAGGAGTTATATTCGTACTAGCAAAATACGTGAGCTCATGTTCATCGTTGTTGTTGTAAAGATGATCGGGGGTTTTGAGATTGATTAACAACTAAAACAAGTAACAAGTAAATAAGGATAGCAAATAAGAACAATGACAAGTAAAGAAAATGAGTGCTAAAGTTCAAGTATGGAAAAACATGGGATTAGAAACATCCAAGCACACTCGATTCATATTATCATGCAAACGGAATTCAACTCAATTGATGTAGACTAAGGGTGATCACGATTGTATCCTAAGCTCCCTTTCGGGTTACAAAGGTTGTTGATCCATTTTAGACTCCAAAAAGCACTTAAGATCAAAGCCCAACATTAACCCCTTCCATCTAGGTACTAGTTAGATTAAACTCTCCCTTTTTGTGTACTAAGGCCAACGAATGGATTGGTTCCCCTCATTGAATTCAAATATCCTTTCGGTCAAACCCAAACTCAATGTCTATCCATGCCTTTCTAATACTATAGAGGGTCGTTTCCGTCTCACTCCAAGCAATACACACATGAACATCATAATAGCACTTAATTACCACAAATAATCCATTGATCAACAATCCATTAAACCAATAAACATTCATGAATAACAAACCATGCTATCACAATATCAAAGCAATTAAATCCCATGAATAGAAATCAACATCAATTAAATGAAAAACCAATTTAATCCACATGATAATATAAATCTAATATGCTCTTCATATTCCTAATCCCACTAGAGGGATTAGTCTAACATGATTAGGGTAACAAAACAATTAAATGATCTATTACACAAATCCATAGTTCTAAATCCAAAAGAGATTCAAAAGAGATGTAAATCTTCCCCAACAATTTCTTGTAGGAAATCTTCAACACTCATGGATCTCCCACTCTAGCTCTTGAAATCTTGAGATCTCTCACACCCAATGGAAGAGATGAAGATTTGGTGGAGAATTGATGGAATGGATGAAGATGGATCAAAGTGGATGAAGGTGGATCTAGATGGTGGTGGAAAAATGGGAGGAAAGGTGTGTGATGTGTGTGTAGATGATAGGATTTCGGATCTCCCCTGAAAAATGTTGAAATGGGGTCTATTTATACCCCATGTGGGCCTTCTAGAAGATTTTGATTTTTTAGCAGGAATTACACCTACACGGCTCGAGCTCTGCAAACGGCCACAGGGGTGGCCGTGTTGTGTAATCTGGTGTCCGCACACGGCTTCTAGGACAGGGTCGTGCGCGGTACACGGCCCGTGTTCTGCGCTCGACCCGTGCTCTGCGCTCGGCCACAGGGGTGGCCGAGTTGGTGTTTCTGGCGACATCACACGGCCTCATGCACAGGCCCGTGTGCGGAACTCGAGGCGTGTTCAAGACACGACCCGTGTTCCTGCACACGGCCGGCCGTGTTGTGCAGCTTCTTCTCCTCTTTCACTATTTCGGCTCGTTCTTCCTCGTTTCAACTCCGAATTGAGATCCGTTTTTTCCTACATCTTCCTTATCATGTTTAGCATCAAATAAAAAGTGAAAATCTTAAGTTTAAACTCATTCACACACATTTCAATAAAAACACAAAACACAACCAAATAACACATAAAATACGGATAAAATAATACGAAAACATATATAAAAAGACACTAAAATGTAGGTGAAAATAGCTCTAATCAACCCCCCAAACTTAAGGTGTTGCTCGTCCCCGAGCAACGAAAATGGCAAACCAAAAGGAGAAATTTTCACCTAGAAAAAGACTAAACGAACATAAACAATAACACATCGTTAGCAATAATAACTACAAACTATGCTAAGTCATCCTACAACATTAAAATCATGACATGGGAAATTAACAAGTTCAATCAAAAGAGAATAAAATATAATATAGTCCCCTTTTAAGTCCAAGCCTCACAATGGATATTGATGTCTCTCAACACTCTTTTGAAATAGGGTTGATCACACTCATTAATCGATTGGCTCGAATCACTATAAGCTTGCTCGCGGACTATATTCACAAACCACCAAAGTTTCAATCAATGATCAAAAAGGTCTTTAATTAGGATATAATGATAGGCTCTTTGGTATGGTAGGAAGTATATGGATAAGAGTGACTAATCATGTGTAAGTAATCAAAGAGATGGCCAATTTCCTCAACTTCTTCACTTTCTTTTCTTCCTTGCTTATCTTTACAAATCTCAAGCACTATTCATTAACTTTCCTTTGGTTGAGCTTGCTTTTGATGCATGCTTCATTTCTTTGAATTTTGTTTACTTGAGCATTTTGATGTTGATTTGCTCCTTTCTTACTTTGAGGTTGCATGTCCATTTCTTATTTTTGCTCTTTTCATCCTTTTTCTTGCTTTTTTTTACCATGTCCTTTTCTTCTTTTGATTCTTCAATTAATCCTTTCTAGCTACCATCTCAATCACCCACACAAAGGTATATATAAGCTTGAATGGGTAATTAAGGCTTGTAATGTGCTAAATTCACAAGAAATAGGTTTTTAGGCTCAAAGTGGTTAACTAAGGATGATGTTCATAGTAGGGAACATATATGGAAATGACTATAATAACAAGGATGGCCTTAGATCATTTCACCAATCTCCACTAATCGGGCTCGTTCCTATAGTCCTTGAGCAAGTTCTAACTTATCAAACACAATCGATCCACTCATGAAGAAATACCATGTATGCATGGTTGAGGCTCAAATACTCACAAGCTTGTGCTCGGACCTTAAGGAACTTATTACACCACATTCATCTCAAAATTGAACAAGTTAAGTAAAACATGTCACAATTTGAAAGTGTAGAGATTCTTAATCATAATTTGTCATCACTTATCACCACAACATATCATCACTCACGTTCAAAAATGACTCACGACATCCCAAAACAAACCACCAAACATCCCAAGACAAGAATGAAAATACACAAAACATACAAATAAGGACTCAACAAACAAGACACAACAAAAACACAAAACATGCAAAAATACAAAATACCATCATCCATAAGAAAATTAAGCACACATTCATCCCAACCTTTATTGAAAATGAAATCCTAAGTTACGAAAGTAAACCTCCCATAAACATAACAAATGAAGTAGCATGCTAGTCACAACAATCCAAATCAAAATCAATTCATTTCAAGTAATAAAATGATAAGGTGTAGAGTACTCCCTCAATAGGTATTTGGTAAGGAAATCGTTAGCTTCAAGCTCCATCATGCTTCCAATACCTCTCATTCATGCTCAAACACTCAACAAACACCATTAGTTCAACAATTTCATTATAAATATGGACTATCATGCACTTCAACACCACCATTCATGCCAAAATCAACCCAAACTCATGAGAAAATTTTTAAAATTGACCCAATTTTTACAAGAATCATACTCAAGTGGTGAGTCACACCACACACTCTCCCCCCAAACTTAAATCGAAACAAGAGTTGAGACTTAAGTTTGCAAAAAGTGGTGAGACTTACCCTTGTAGTTTCCTTTGGTGATCTTCTTGTTGAGAAGTAACCGCATCCACACGACTCAAGCTATGCCCACCACGCACTAGCACCCCCCAAACTTAACTCGAGACAAGAGTCGAGAATTAAGTTTGCAACAAGTGTTGGACATATCAACTTGAATCCATGAAGCATTTCTCTTTTCTTCAATGTGCATTTTTCTCCATGAGCACAATCAACCTACAAGTCCAAAATACAAAACAACAAAACAAAGCAATAAAGACAGTGATGGGGTGCCTCCCATCGAGCGCTGAGTTTAACGTCTTCAAGCTAGACGAAAAATTTCAAACTCATCGGAATGGCCATGGATAACGGTCGTCCTTACCACCATACTTTAATCTTTGCGCTTCTTCATCTATTAAGTACTTGTGGCAAGCAATGGCCTCGTTGGCACTCTTAAGATTGAGCTTGAAATTGCCAACTATCCTTGCATGATATTCCATTGTCCTCTCCATTCTAGCAAACCACTTATTCCTCCTTTCAACGAATATCCCCAAATTTTCTTCCAACTCTCTTTTGTCCCTAAGAATTTGTGAGGTATCAAGAGGTAAGACAAAGTCAATAGAAACAATGTCAAGAAAATCATTGCAACTTAAAGAGTTTAAGGATTTAGGAATGCTCATTTCACTCTTCAAATCCTCTTCATTTGCTTCCATAACTTGCTCGTCTTCCTCTATTTCATTGGCCTCAACTGGATCTTTAATCTTCTCACTTGATTCATTTACCACCAAGTTCTCTTCTTCCTCCAACAAAAATAAGCATTCATCAATTATCTTCTCTTCTTCCCTTTTATCCTCCATAGAATCTCCCTCTTCAATTTGTTGCGAATTGTTCAAAGAACTTACAAGTTGGCTCATTTGATACTCAAGGGAGTCCATCCAATCATCCATCTTCTTCTCATTTTCCTCCATTCTAGCCTCCATCTTTTTCATGAATGCTAACAATGTTTCCTCAAAGGTCGACTTCTCTTCTTCATTAGATGGCTTGGCACTTGGATCAAAACCTTGATATCCTCCTTGGCGATTCTCTTGACTTGGTGGATAATTCCCTTAAAAACTTCCTTCATAGGTATTTTGAAAATTCCCTTGGAAATTACCCACTTCCATGAAAGGATAATCTTCTTCTTGAGGATTGATAGGACTCGATTGAGAAATTTGGCCTTCACTTCCTTGAGAACATCTTCTAAATAATTCGAGTAAGGCATAATTTTGGAACGGAGAAGAAACTTCGAAATTCGGAGTGGAATAAGTGTATCCTTGTTGTGGTTGGAATGTGTTTCCATTGTAAGCTTGTGGCCATTCATCATATCCACCATGATTGTAGTATTGAGAGTGAACTTGACTCATTTGGTAATCATATCCATAGTAACTCTCATTTATATAGCCTTTTTGTTGTGGAGGAGGAACTCTTGCATATTGATTTCCATAATAACCACTTGTTCCATCCATCCATCTAATGCTTTTCTCCACAAAGTTTACTACAATCTTCCTTCAACTTTCTATTTTTTGGCTTTGTTCTTCCTCCCCTTCTTTCAAGGTAAGAGTACCTATCAAAAAGAATAAGTAAGAACAAAAATTTTCAAAGAAAATATAAGAAATAAGACAAGATAAAAAGATATCCTTATCAAGAACAACTAAAACAATAACACAGTACTCGACTAGTCCGTCAAACTCCCCTTTGGCAACGGCGCCATTTTCTTGTTTGTCTATTTTTATAGCACTCACGAGCAAGAATACTCGATCGTTGTAGTAGTATATTCCAAGAAAAATTATCAATCCAATAAGGAGTTATATTCGTACTAGCAAAATACGTGAGCTCATATTCATCGTTGTTGTTGTAAAGATGATCGGGGGTTTTGAGATTGATTAACAACTAAAACAAGTAACAAGTAAATAAGGATAGCAAATAAGAACAATGACAAGTAAAGAAAATGGGTGCTAAAGTTCAAGTATGGAAAAACATGGGATTAGAAACATCCAAGCACACTCGATTCATATTATCATGCAAACGGAATTCAACTCAATTGATGTAGACTAAGGGTGATCACGATTGTATCCTAAGCTCCCTTTCGGGTTACAAAGGTTGTTGATCCATTTTAGACTCCAAAAAGCACTTAAGATCAAAGCCCAACATTAACCCCTTCCATCTAGGTACTAGTTAGATTAAACTCTCCCTTTTTGTGTACTAAGGCCAACGAATGGATTGGTTCCCCTCATTGAATTCAAATATCCTTTCGGTCAAACCCAAACTCAATGTCTATCCATGCCTTCCTAATACTATAGAGGGTCGTTTCCGTCTCACTCCAAGCAATACACACATGAACATCATAATAACACTTAATTACCACAAATAATCCATTGATCAACAATCCATTAAACCAATAAACATTCATGAATAACAAACCATGCTATCACAATATCAAAGCAATTAAATCCCATGAATAGAAATCAACATCAATTAAATGAAAAACCAATTTAATCCACATGATAATATAAATCTAATATGCTCTTCATATTCCTAATCCCACTAGAGGGATTAGCCTAACATGATTAGGGTAACAAAACAATTAAATGATCTATTACACAAATCCATAGTTCTAAATCCAAAAGAGATTCAAAAGAGATGTAAATCTTCCCCAACAATTTCTTGTAGGAAATCTTCAACACTCATGGATCTCCCACTCTAGCTCTTGAAATCTTGAGATCTCTCACACCCAATGGAAGAGATGAAGATTTGGTGGAGAATTGATGGAATGGATGAAGATGGATCAAAGTGGATGAAGGTGGATCTAGATGGTGGTGGAAAAATGGGAGGAAAGGTGTGTGATGTGTGTGTAGATGATAGGATTTCGGATCTCCCCTGAAAAATATTGAAATGGGGTCTATTTATACCCCATGTGGGCCTTCTAGAAGATTCTGATTTTTTAGCAGGAATTACACCTACACGGCTCGAGCTCTGCACACGGCCACAGGGGTGGCCGTGTTGTGTAATCTGGTGTCCGCACACGGCTTCTAGGACAGGGTCGTGCGCGGTACACGTCCCGTGTTCTGCGCTCGACCCGTGCTCTGCGCTCGGCCACAGGGGTGGCCGAGTTGGTGTTTCTGGCGACATCACACGGCCTCATGCACAGGCCCGTGTGCGGAACTCGAGGCGTGTTCAAGACACGACCCGTGTTCCTGCACACGGCCGGCCGTGTTGTGTAGCTTCTTCTCCTCTTTCACTATTTCGGCTCGTTCTTCCTCGTTTCAACTCCGAATTGAGATCCGCTTTTTCCTACATCTTCCTTATCATGTTTAGCATCAAATAAAAAGTGAAAATCTTAAGTTTAAACTCATTCACATACATTTCAATAAAAACACAAAACACAACCAAATAACACATAAAATACGGATAAAATAATACGAAAACACATATAAAAAGACACTAAAATGTAGGTGAAAATAGCTCTAATCAAAGAGGAAAAGAGAAAAAAGAAGGGAAAGAAGAGAGAGAAAGATGAGTGGGGGAGAGAAGAAGTGAACAGAGAAGAGGAAAGAGGAAAGAGAATAGAAAGAAGAGAGAGAATGATGAGTGGGGAGAGAAGAAGTGAATAGAGAAGAGGAAAGTGAAGGGAAAGAAGAGAGAGAAAAATTAATGGAGAGAGAGAAAGTGAAGAGAAAATGATGACGTATCATTCAATTTGACTTATTTCACGTGGTCTCACATGGGCGACTTCGTATTTAAAATATTTGACCCAATTTCAATAAAAGATTTGGTCCTACGAATTTTAGAAAAAAACCTGCTCCATACTAGTCATTGTCCTAATAAATATATATACTCTATTAAATAAAAATTTATACGCAAATGCACGTATGCACCAGGTGCACATAAAATATTTAAAAACAAAAATATATTTAAAATTTATTTTATTAGATGCAATAATTATAAAATATATACTCCCCCGTCCGGATTCAAGGCACTACAAAAAAGCAGTCAATTTATGACGGCTTTTTTGTGACGGTCATGAAGCCTTCACAATTGTGACAATTTTTGTGACTGTTTTTTTGAATTGTGACGGCGTTTTGGTGATCGTTGAGAAAATCGTGACCAAATTCAGTTTGTAATGACTTTAGTGATGGTGTTTATTTGTGAAGGCCTTTTAGCCGTCATAAAAAAAAAATTTAATGTTGTGACGGCCTTTGTGATGGCTTTTGGCCTTCACAAAGTAAGGAATGCATGAAATAATACCGTTTCAACTCAAATTCGTTTGTGACGGCTTCAAAGCCTTCACAAAAATTATTTTATTTTTAAAAAATTTTATAACGGTCTTTGTGACGATTTTTGGCCTTCACAAAGTAATGAATGCATGAAACATTACTATTTCAACCAAAATTTATTTGTGACGGCTTCAAAACCGTCACAAAATTATTATTATTATTTTTTTAAATTTGTACCAATAGTCGGGGTTAAGAAAATAACACTTTATAAATTATATAAGGAATTACAAAAAATATTAATTATAGTAGTCGGAGTTTTCTATGTTAGAGTATTAATTATTGATTGATAAAAGAAAATGTGAAATAATTATAAAACTATTATGGAAAGTGTGCAATCAATTTTGGAAAGTGTGCAATCAATTTTGGGATGGAGAGAGTATATTATTGTAATATATATGTAATGAATATATATATATATATATATATATATATATATATATATATATATATATATATATATATATATATATATATATATATATATATATATATATATATATATATATATATATATATATATTGCGACTACATATTAAATAAAACAAAAGTTCTTAATTTAATGATAATTGGTAATATATTTGGAACTTTGAATAGATGCTCTTATATTAGGAATTCAAAAATATGCATTAATATTAAATATATGCATCAAGAGTAAATATTTATGTATATAATTAGTGCATATATATTATAAGTATAAATATAAATAAGAGTGAAGCTTGCGTGCGCCCGGGGCGCCCGGGAACACATTCCTTGCGCCTTTAAAAATTTAGTATTATGGGTAAGGGTACATTGCTTTGGTCTAAATAGTATACTTTAATTAATAAAAGGTAAACCATTTTGTTCTAAATGATATACACTTTTCATTAATATTTTTTTTCTTTAAAAAATAAAGGCTACACATTTTTATATTAAAGGTATACAATTTAACACAAAATTCAAAAGACGCACGGAGTGTTGTCCATGCTCCCAGATACACACAATAATTTTCTTTAGAAAATAAAGGGTACACATCTGTATACTAAAGGATATACAATTTAACACAAAATTCTAAAGGCGCACGGAATGTGGTCCGTGTGCCTGGGTGCACAGGAGTTTTTGCCCATATATATATATATATATATATATATACACATGAATATATAAAATATATTATATCTAAGGATGAGGGAAGAGATGTAAGATATTACAAGATAAAAATAACTAATGTAAGAGAATGTAGTATACAAATTATTATAGTTAAATTACTTAAACATTATATATAT